>CAUYLG010030028.1:0-11332 GCA_963573385.1 Cacajao melanocephalus
TACCACTACCATGCTGTTTTTGTTTCTGTAGCCTTGTAGTATTGCTTGAAGTCAGATAGCAGAATGCCTCCAGCTTTGCTCTTTTTGCTTATGATTGTCTTGGCTATGCAGGCTCTTTTTTGGTTCCATATGAAATTTAAAGTAGGTTTTTCCAATTCTGTGAAGAAAGTCAATGGTAGCTTGATGGGGATAGCACTGAATTTACAAATTACTTGAGCAGCATGGCCATTTTCATAATATTGATTCTTCCTATCCATGAGTATGGAATGTTTTTCCATTTGTTTGTGTCCTCTCTTATTTCCTTGAGCAATGGTTTGTAGTTCTCCTTGAAAAGGTCCTTCACATCCCTTGTAAGTTGTATTCCTAGATATTCTATTCTCTTTGTATTAATGATTTGGCTCTCTGTTTGTCTATTATTGGTGTGTAGGAATGCTTGTGACATTTGCACATTGATTTTGTATCCTGAGACTTTGCTGAAGTTGCTTATCAGCTTAAGGAGATTTTGGGCTGAGACTATGGGGTTTTCTAAATATCCAATTATGTCATCTGCAGAGACAATTTGACTTCCTCTCTTCCTATTAGAATGCCCTTTATTTCTTTCTCTTGTCTGATTGCCCTGGACAAAACTTCTAACAATATGTTGAATAAGAGTGGTGAGAGAGGGCATCCTTGTCCTGTGCCAGTTTTCAAAGAGAATGCTTCCAGTTTTTGCCCATTCAGTATGATATTGGCTGTGGGTTTGTCATAAATAGCTCTTATTTTGAGATTCATTCATCAATACCTGGTTTATTGAGAGTTTTTAGCATGAAGGTTGTTGAATTTTGTCAAAAGTCTTTTCTGCATCTATTGAGAGAATCATAGGGTCTTTGTCACTGGTTCTGTTTATGTGATGGATTACATTTATTGTTTTGCAAATGTTGAACCAGACTTGCATCCCAGGGATAAAGCTGACTTGATCATGGTGGATAAGCATTTTGATATGCTGCTGGATTTAGTTTGCCAGTATTTTCTTGAGGATTTTTGCATTGATGTTCATTAGGGATAATGGTATGAAATTTTCTTTTTGTTGTATCTCTGCCAGGTTTTGGTGTCAGGATGATGCTGGCCTCATAAAATGAGTTATAGAGGAGTCCCTCTTTTTCTATTGTTGGAATAGTTTTAGAAGGAATGGTAACAGCTCCTCTTTGTACCTCTGGTAGAATTAGGCTGTGAATCTGTCTTGTCCTGGGCTTTTTTTGGTTGGTAGGCTATTAATTACTGCCTCAATTTCAGAACTTGTTATTGGTCTATTCAGGCATTTGACTTCTTCCTGGCTTAGTCTTGGGAGGGTGTATGTGTCCAGAAATTTATCCATTTCTTCTAGATTTTCTAGTTTATTTGCATAGAGGTATTTACAGTATTCTCTGATGGTAGTTTGTATTACTGTGGGATCAGTGGTAATACCCCCTTTATCATTTTTATTGTGTCTATTTCATTCTTTTATCTTTTCTTCTTTATTAGTCTGACTAGTAGTCTATTTTGTTAATCTTTTCAAAAAACCAGCTCCTGGATTCATTGATTTTTTTTGAAGGGTTTTTTGTGTCTCTATCTCCTTCAGTTCTGCTCTGATCTTAGTTATTTCTTGTCTTCCGCTAGCTTTTGAATTTGTTTGCCCTTGCTTCTCTAGTTCTTTTTTTGTGATGTGAGGGTGTCAATTTTAGATCTTTTCCACTTTCTCCTGTGTGCATTTAGTGCTATAAATTTCCCTCTAAACACTGCTTTAACTGTGACCCTGATATTCTGGTACATTGTGTAATTGTTCTCATTGGTTTCAAAGAACTTATTTATTTTTGCCTTAATTTTGTTATTTACCCAGTAGTCATTCAGTAGCAGGTTGTTCAGTTTCCATGTAGTTGTGTGATTTTGAGTGAGTCTCTTAATCCTAAGTTCTAATTCTATTGTACTGTGGTCTGAGAGACTGTTTGTTAGGATTTCCATTCTTTTGCATTTGCTGATGAGTGTTTTACTTCCATTTATGTGGTCAATTTCAGAATAAGTGCGTTGTGGTGCTGAGAAGAATGTATATTCTGTGGATTTGGGGTGGAGAGTTCTGTAGATGTCTATTAGGTCCACTTGGTCCAGAGCTGAGTTTAAGTCCTCAATATCCTTGTTTATTTTCTGTCTTGTTGATCTGTCTAATATTGACAATGGAGTGTTAAAGTCTTCCACTATTATTGTTTGGGAGTCTAAGTCTCTTTGTAGGTCTCGAAGAACTTGCTTTATGAATCTGGGTGCTCCTGTATTGAGTGCATATATATTTAGGATAGTTAGCTCTTCTTGTTGCATTGATCCTTTTACCATTATATAATGCCCTTCTTTGTCTTTTTTATCTCTGTTGGTTTATTCTATTAGCAACTAGGATTGCAACTCTGCTTTTTTTTCCTTTCCATTTGCTTGGTAAATATTCCTCCATCCCTTTATTTTGAGCCTATGTCTTTGCATGTGAGAGAGGTCTCTTCAATTCAGCACACCAATGGGTCTTGACTCTATCCAATTTGCCAGTCTGTGTCTTTTAATTGGGGCACTTAGCCCATTTACATTTAAGGTTAATATTGTTATGTGTGAATTTGATCCTGTCATTATGATGCTAGCTGGTCATTTTTCTGGTTAGTTGATGTAGTTTCTTCATAGTGTTGACGGCAATTTTGCAGTGGCTGGAACTGGTTTTTCCTTTCCATATTTAGTGCTTATTTCAGGAGCTCTTGTAAGGCAGGCCTGGTGGTGATTCTCTCAGCAATTGCTTGTCTGTAAAGGATTTTATTTCTCCTTTGCTTATGAAACTTAGTTTTGCTGTATATGAAATTCTGGTTTGAAAATTCTTTTCTTTAAGACTGTTGAATATTGTCTCCCCACTCTCTTCTGGCTTGTAGGGTTTCTAAAGAGAGATCTGCTGTTAGTCTGATAGGCTTCCCTTTATGGGTAAGACAACGTTTCTCTCTGGCTGCCCTTAACAGTTTTTCCTTCATTTTAACCTTGGTGAATCTGATGATCATATGTCTTGGGGTTGCTCTTCTGGAGGACTATCTTTGTGGTGTTCTCTGTATCTCCTGAATTTGAATGTTGGCCTGTCTTGCTAGATCAGGGAAGTTCTCCTGGATAATATCCTGAAGAGTGTTTTCCAACTTGGTTCCCTTCCCCTTGTCACTTCCAGGTATGCCAATTAAAGGTAGGTTTGGTATTTTACATAGTCCCACATTTCTTGAAAGCTTTGTTCATTCCTTTGCAATCTCTTTTCTCTAAGCCTGTCTTCACACTTTATTTCATTAAGTTGATCTTCAATCTCTGCTATCCTTTCTTCCACTTGATTTATTTGGCTATTGATACTTGTGTATGCTTCATGAAGTTCTTGTGCTTTGTTTTTCAGCTCCATCAGATCATTTATGTTCTTTTCTAAACTGGTTATTCTAGTTAGCAATTCCTCTAACCTTTTTTAAGGTTCTTAGCTTCCTTGCATTGGGTTAGAACACACTCCTTTAGCTTAGAGGAATTTGTTATTACTTACCTTCTGAAGCCTACTTCTGTCAATTCATCAAACTCATTCTTCATCCAGTTTTGTTCCCTTGCTGTCAAGGAGTTGTGATCCTTTAGAGGAGAGGAGGTGCTCTGGTTTTTTGAATTTTCAGCCTTTTTGTGCTGGTTTTTCCTCATCTTTGTGGATTTATCTACCTTTGGTCTTTGATATTGGTGATCTTCAGATGGTGTTTTTGTATGGACATCCTTTTTGTTGATGTTGATGGTATTCTTTTCTATTTGTGAGTTTTCCTTCTAACAGTCAAGCTCCTCTGCTGTAGGTCTGCTGGAGTTTGCTGGAAGTCCACTCCAGACCCTGTTTGCCTGTGTGTCACCAGTGGAGGCTGCAGAACAGCAAAGATTGCTTGCTACCTGTTCCTTCCTCTGGAAGCTTCATCCCAGGGAGGAACCTGCCAGATGCCACCTGGAGCTCTCCTGTATGAGGTGTCTGTTGACCCCTGCTGGGAGGGTGTCCCAGTCAGGAGGCATGGGAGTAAGGGACCCGCTTGAGGAGGCAGTCTGTCCCTTAAAAGAGCTTGAGTGCTATGCTCAGAGAGCCACTGCTCTCTTCAGAGCCAGCAGGCAGGAATGTTTAAGTCTGCTGAAGCTGAGCCCACAGCTGCCCCTTTCCCCAGGTGCTCTCAAGATCATTTTTTATTTATTAGTCAGGTAAAGAACAAATTGCTTAATTGTATACAATATTGGTGAGAGTGTAAAAAATAGGGATTCCCATACATTATTGATTGGAATGTAAATTGGTGCAACCTCTACCAAGTGTACATTGGCAGAATATGTGAAAAGAATACATTCACATACCCTTGGTTTAGAATACTACCTCCAATAATTTATTGCATAGATACATGACACATGAAAAATGATGTATATACAAGAGAATTCATTGTAGAATTGTTTGTAAAAGCAAAAATATTGGTAATTACCTATCAATAGATAAATCATTAAGTAAAATCTGTAATTCCACAAAGATGTATTGCTAAGATATACTGTTTTTTAAAAGATACTTAATGGTGTATATGGGAAGATATTATTTGAATGTTTAAAAGGCATTGTAAAAGTTGTTTTTATGTATTTATTTGAATATATTTATTATAGCTCTAGAATGATGCACAAGAAACTGTTAATTTTAGTTGTTTGGGGAGTTATCTCTGGGTGGCTAAGGATAAGAGTGAAAGGGAGAATTTATACCTTTTGAATTTTGAAAATATTTTATTTTCTAAAAAAGTTTGTTTTAGACATTAATTTTTAAAAAGGAAAGTATAGTTAAATGAGATCCTTCACTTCAAATACAGTTTAGAAACTTGTATAAATTCAATTGAATTGGGACTCTTTCTCCTGAATGTTCCATTTTTGAGTCGTGGTTTCATCTTACCAGGTTCTAACTTTGGGCTTGAGAAAGCACACTCTGGTGTTTCATTTTCAACCCTTTCTGACTTTTTTGAATCAGCTCATGGAGCAGATCCTTTGCCATACAGTGGAAGAGACCTCTATGTGGGTTTCTTCCATTTGCCTCCCATCTCTTCTAGTTTCCTTGCTCTTCCTTTCTTTGTTGGTATTAAAATCTTCAAGTTTATTAATAGCTCAAATCATTTTGTCTTAAAGTGTTTAACTCCTGCAGCTTCCTTCACAGCCCCCAATGTCTCATATCTGTCTACTCCTGCTAATCCTAGAAAAGGGCTCAGGTTGCCTTTGCTCTGTCTCCAAGAACCCAAGTTTCCTGCATCTGCCAAAGCAAGAGAAAGACTACAGTGATTAGTAATTTCTCATGTACTAGTGGATTCTCCCATGACAAGTTCCTTCCCATCCCCAAGAATAATTGCTTTTAAACTCACTGTGGTCTCCCTTCTTCTTTCCAGAGAAATGCCTTGGGATTATGTCTCTTTTTTCCCAATTCAACTTTTAAAACACAATCAAAATACAACTAGGTTTTAAGATAGACTAAGATAGCAAAGGTGATTACAGTAGTCCCCCACTTATTGGTGGTTCACATTCCATAATTTCTGTTACCCTAGGGTCAACAGGAGTCTGAAAATATTAAATTGAAAATTCCAGAAATACACAATTCATAAGTTTTAAACAGCATGCTGTTCAAAGTACCATAATGAACTTTCGTGACATCCTGCTTCATCATGCCAGGGATGTGAGTCATCTCTTTGTTCATCAGATCCCATTAGTCATCTTCATTGTCTGTTCCTAATATTCAACCATTGACATAGTCATGGTTGATGATACAGGATCACCCAAGGCAGGTGATCCTCCTTCTGACCATATGTCAGAAGGTCAGTAGTAGCCTAATGCTATGTCACAATGGCTACGTCATTCACCTCACTTCATCTCACCACATAGGCTTTTTATCATCTCATATTATCACAAGAAAGGAAAGTACAATATAGTGATACTCTAAGAGATAGAAAGAGAGACCACATTCACATAACTTTCATTACAGTATATTGTTACATTTGTTCTATTTTATT
This sequence comes from Cacajao melanocephalus, assembly GCA_963573385.1. Taxonomy (NCBI): domain Eukaryota; kingdom Metazoa; phylum Chordata; class Mammalia; order Primates; family Pitheciidae; genus Cacajao; species Cacajao melanocephalus. The sequence goes on from CAUYLG010030028.1 coordinate 6,039, forward strand.
ATTAGTTGTTGTTGTTAATCTCTTACTGTACCTAATTTATAAGCTTTAAAATGTATCATATTTATACTTCAACCCATATAATTTTTAAACTTTTCTGTGTAAATGACATAATCTTCTAAAGTCTTAATTTTTCTCTACATGTGTTATAACAAGACTAGAATTAGGGTGTTGGTTAATCCTTCTCCCCCAAAAGTCACAAAGTATTCACATACTCTCTCTTGTTGGAGGCATACAGTATTATCTTTACTTTTCAGATGAGGAGAAAACTAGCCAGTTAAGTGCCTGGAGCAGAGCCATACGATGAGTGAGGGAGAGAGAAAGCAGGAAGTCCAACTGAGTTCAGAACCCAAGGCATGGGCAGAGATAGGCTGGCTGGCTAACCCAGACAGCACAGATAAAAGCTCAGTAACGTCAGTGTTCATTTTGGATAGCAAAAGTTGTCTCTTGGAGAAATAATTGGACCTACACAATTTCTACTTCTCCTCTTTGTAGCTTCTGATCATTTCTCCTTCATTCTAATCATTGGATAACTTACAATGAGCTCAAATATTTTAACACCAGGTCATCCTTCCACATCCATTACCCCCACATTAGCTCCCTGTCAGCGAAATTGTGGCTCTACATTGTCATCCAATAGATGTTTTTGTCCCACAGTCTGATCCAGTCTGACACAGTCCAAAGATGTATTGTTATTCTAAAAACGTTACACAATCCCATTCCAAATTCTACTGAAACTTGACCCCCAGTACCCCAAGCCAAACCACACAAAAAGATTACTGAAAAACAGTAGCTGTTCTTGCCTCCACGTTCAGGAGAAAGAGGGGAACAGTCTGTTTTAAAACATCAAACCTGGGCACTGCGTAGGGTATGATGGTGTGATCTCATCTAAATAGCTCTCAATTTAACATGTGACAAGATGAAAATTCAGGAGATTCTTTTCATTTCCCAAAGATACACTTATTCTTTTGGGACACATTCATGGTTTGCTTTTCCATAATCATTTCTGACACATTACTTATCAGACTCCAAGTTCCCTCAAATAAGGGAATTAAATAGTCAGTCTCTATTAGAAATGCTATGAACGACCAAACAATTTTAAGAGCCTTTCTCTAGATATCACAAAAAATACATGCTATAGAATCATTGCTTCACAGGTTAGAAAACTACAAACTTTATTATTAACATAACTGAATACATAAATAAGACGATGATTAGAAATCAGTTATTATCTGTATAAAACAAAAGTTGTGCCATTCTTTGCACATAGACAGCATTTTTTACTAATAAGAAAAGACCATTTCTATTCACTTTCACAGAAAGGTGCGCATACACAGACCCAAACAGTCACAAATCTCAAGTGGATTGAACAAAAACTCCTTATACAAACTCTTCAACATACTTTTGCAAAGACATCTCTAAATTGAAACTATGGTTTTATATGGCTACCACCTAGTGGCCCAGAAATAAGGCATCAACCAAAAGAGCTATACTAAGAAACAGAGAATAAGTTGTACAATCTAGTGGTACTAAAAAATCAAGAATACACCATTCACAGTATTCTCAAATCTGTCTTCACCTGAATAACTCTTCCCTGCACTAATATTTTCTCTATTCCAGGAGGAAATAGAGAAAAACTGTAGTCTTATCCCTAAGCAGTGCATTTTATAAAACAGGGGCTCCTCCCCCATTATGTGAAGATAATCTGTGGCAAAGCTGATCGTAACCTAGCCCTCCTAATGTTTTCATGAACATTTGTGGGATCTAGATTAGGATGGAATCTTTGTCCAGTGTCATCTTCTCAATGAGGCCAACTTCACAACACTTATTTTAAAAATCCAGCACTCCCCCAATATATCTAATCTCCCATATTTTGCTGTTCTTTCTCTTGCTTTCCATAGCACTTATCTTCTTTTAAGCTGGATAATTAACTCATTTATTTGATTTATTATTTACTGTTTGTCTCTCCCACTAGAATCCAAGACCTACGAGAGCAGGGATCTTAGTTTGCTTTGTCCACACATATATCCTGAGTGTCCAGAACAGTACCTGGAAATATAGGCCCCCAATAAATGCTTGGTGACAGAATGAATGAAAGATGATTTGCAAATGACTTACATTTAGCAGTTCTTATTTTCTAGCTTCTGGTTTGAAACCAAGCACCACCGTCCAGGGTAAAGAAAAGATAACACTGCTGCCACTCTAACTTGCTGCTTGCATCTCTCGTACACTCTTTGACGGGTAAAAATCACTCAACCTAGAGGAAAATGGAAGGTACACAGAAAAAGTAAGGAAGGAAGTAGCCAGGCAGAGAGAGAAGAGTCAAATCCAGCTCCCCTACTCCTTATTCCTGCCAGGGGTGAGCTGTCTGTACTTATCACTTTGTTGTTTTCCCTTAAGATAAAAAATGTCTCCTTTTGAGAAGCCTGTTAGTAGAAACAATCACTATTCTAAAAAATAATAAAAAAAAATAGTAGAACCAAAGAAAAAGTGATAGTGGGGGCTTAAAGGCAGGTAGACATTTTTCTCCAATATTTTTCTGTAAATGTTGAGAAGAATAAGCAAGAAATATTAAAATAAATATGAAAGTGAATAATGCAATATTCTCTTATGCGTGTAGTAATATGAGGTAGATCTGAATAGGCATTTATTATTCCCCAATTTGTGTATTATTTATAGGGTTTTAGAAACACGATCAGGCCAGGTGCAGTGGCTCATACCTGGCCTGATCCCAACACTCTGTGAGGCACAGGCAGGAGGATCACTTGAGCCCAGGAGTTCCAGACCAGCCAGGGCAACATGGCAAGACCGCATCTCTACAGAAAATACAAAAATTATCTGGGCACAATGGCACATGCCTGTAGCCTAGCTACTCAGGAGGCTGAAGCAGGAGGATCGCTTGACCCCAAGGAGGTCAGTGCTGCCGTTAGCCGTGATCATGCCACTGCACTCCAGCTTGGGTGACAGAGTGAGACCCTGTTTCAAAAAATAGTAATAGAAATTAAAACATGATTATGTGTTTTTTCTTCTTGCTATTAAAATAACAAAGATTAGCAAATGCCACAAATAATATCACATACAAACGACCCCTTCCTTGCCATGTCCAGTACACTGCCAACCACAAGTAAGCACTTAGAGTTTGTAGTGGCAATTACTATGAATGAATTATTAAAGAATTAAAAAAACTGTCAGAGAACATAAAAAAGGAGAATGTTAAATAAAGGCACTGAGATTCAATTGGGAAATGCAAAGGAAAACAAGAAGAAGGGGAAGAAGTAAATTGCAGAAATGAGAGGCAAAAGATTATCCAGCAGTTCTTGTTCAAATAGTTCAGAAGACTAAACCCTTCAAACATCACTCTCTATGTGGAGATAATCCTTGAAAGGATGATAAGTGAGCAAGAAAAATGGGGTGAGCCTAGAAAATTCTTTCAAAGCTCAAAAGCCAAATTTTATGGAAGAAAAATCATTTGCTGTAGATGGTCTGGGACTTTTTATTAAGTGCTGGCAAAAGCTGTTGCCCTGACAGCTAACAACACTCAGTCCATGATTTATTCAAAGAGCTGGTGCAGCAGAGAAGCCAGCAACATGCAGTCCAGGCTGCACAGCACGGACTCTCAGTCCACACTGAAGGACTACCTCCAACACTTAATATCATCGTTTATCATTTCCTCCTCACTGAGCTGCCTCCTTGGCTGTAGGGCTAGCGGTGGCTAGGATTAGTTAGCTATCCTGCTTTTGAAAATCTGTAGTTCAAGGTAAAAAGCCATGTGCTTTACAACTACCTGTGCATAAAGGTGCTCATCTAAAATGACACAGGCTTTCCAGCCACCAAACAGCCTTCTGCAGGGAACCCAGGGGTCATCTTGGTCCTGCGAAGGAGAAGGTTATCTGCTAAATCACTGTGCAATGATCAATTCTCAGTTGTTCCCAAATCTTCCTGAACTTGGCTCTGACCTTTTACCTTGTCCAGTCATTTTTAAAGGACTGTTAGAAAATGGACAGAAAATTGGAGGTAGTACTTCTAGACCTCAGATGAGCCAATCTTTATTTTTATTTACTCCAAGCACTACTGGTTCTATGGTTATTTCTTTTCCTTTGTTTAAAAAAAGAAAAGTGTAATATCACTTGTGTGTACTTTTAACTGAAAAACCCAACCGTTTATTTTTCTTCTAACTCTTAGAAATGCATCTTGTGTGTGAATAAATCTGAGCTCTGATCTGACCTTTATCTTTACAATATGACACGAGTACAATAATAATTTATAGGCCTCAGTCCTAAGTGTGACATTTCAATGAGCTGGGTAAATATCATTACCTTCTGAAGCCAGCAGCCACAAGGATGCAGACCAAGAGGTAGCTGGGTGAGTACATTTTCCAGAAGAGGATCATGAATTTGATGGTAGGTATAGTCCTGAAATCAGCAAAGGTTTCACTCATCAGAGTTGTGTTGCTTAACAATTGACAACAGGGTAAAAACAAAACCCAAGTTGGGGATGCAGAAGGTTTTCATTTAGCTAAGGAACAAGAAAATTTCTAGTCCTAGCTAAGTCAGGTTGATTAACTACTGAACAGCCCAAATGCATGAATAATTACCCAGGCTTTTCTGCCCTTCTCTGTGCTTCTATAGAAGGTCAAAGAAGCCAGACGTATTATAAATGGAACAGAATCCCCCAGAGATTTGGGGGTTAGAAAAGGGAGAAATTGGGCAGCAGGGACAAGGAAATGGATTTATGGTTCTGCCTCTCTTCAAAGCCCAACAAACATGTAAATCATGGAACATATTTGGCATCCAATCTCACTCTGCTCTGGGAAGGGAAAGGTATCCACGGCCATGAGTAAAATTCTTGGTTGCCAAGACAGCCAAATGTTCTTTTTTCCTATCTTCCCAAATTCCCATCATTACTTGGGTCTAACTTTTTTAGACAATGTATTGTGCAGAGATTTCACGGATTGCCTGAACAGGTAGGTTACTCGTGGTCTTTTTGACCTTCTCTGAAAAGCAAAGTTTCTAGACTTATAAGAAATCTCTTATTTTTACTTGCAAGCGGTTTCTTACCTGCCACCAAAAAAAAAAAAAAAAAAAATTTTAGTGCACCCCCATTGCATAGCAAGCAAAATTCAGGTTAATTTTTATTCATAATAAAGTTTTGAAAACATTAGGCAATCATAAAAAAAATAAAATTTTAAGTTCACACCCTTGGCATGGCTAGCAGTCAGCAGATATTTTTTTAAGCAGAAGAAAGGGTGGAAACCTTGCGGCGCGGTGGAAATACTGAGAAGCTGCGTGTATTTTTTT
>CAUYLG010030030.1:0-30929 GCA_963573385.1 Cacajao melanocephalus
GTCAGGCCTTGTTCTCTTGCTGATGAGGAGCTGCAATCCCCTGTAGGAGGAGAGGCATTCTGATTTCGGGTGTTCTCAGCCTTTTTGCACTGGTTTCTTCCCATTTTTGTGGATTTATCCACCTGTCGTCTTTGTAATTGCAGACTTTCAGATTGGGTCTGAGTGGACATCCGGCTTGTTGGTAATGAAGTTTTTTCTGTTTCTTAGTTTTCCTTCGGCAGACACCCTTTCCCTGCAGAGCTAGGCTTTCCCAGGTTCAGCTGTGCTTACTGTGAAACTCTCAGTCCTCAGCGCTTCCAATTGCTGTTCTTGTGGGGATGCGACCAGCTGAGCCCTACTCAAAGGGCACCCAGTGGCGTATACTCCATACTGAGAAGCGCCGCGCCGTGCTGGGGTGCCGGCAAAAAAAGGTGCGCAGGCCAAAAGAGTCACGCTGGCGAGCTGAGTGGCTCCTCCCTGGGTAGCTCCCAGTTTGTGGGCAACAGAAATTCATCTGAAATTGCGGTGTCCACTCGCTCTCTGCGCTTTCACTGGGAGCTACAATCCTGAGCTGTTGTTAATCTGCCATCTTGGATCTCTCTCCGCCCGGTGATGAAGTTTTTTCTGTTTCTTAGTTTTCCTTTGGCGGACGCCCCTTCCCCACAGAGCCGGACCTTCCTGGTTCAGCTGTGCTTGCTGTGAAACTCTCAGTCCTCAGCATTTCTAATTGCTGTTCTCGTTGTGGGGATGGGACCAGCCTAGCCTGACTCAAAGGGCACCCCGTCCCGTATACTCCGCACGGAGAAGCACCATGCCGGGGCGCCGGCAAAACAGCCGCGTCGACCAAAAAAGTCACGCTGGCGACCCGTGTGGCTCCTCCGCTAGGAATCTCCCAGTCTGTGGGCAACAAAAATTCGTCTGAAAGTGCGGCGTCCACTCGCTCTCTGCGCTTTCACTGGGAGCTACAATCCTGAGCTGTTGTTAATCGGCCATCTTGGATCTCTCCCCTAAATTGATTTTTTTTGTGATGGAAGACAAGGCCTCTGTCTCCCAGGCTGGAGTGCAGTGGCACAATCATAGCTCACTGTAGCCTTATCTCCCTGGCTCAAGTGATTTCCCACCTCAGCCTCCCTAGTAGCTGGGACCACAGGCATATGCCACCACATCTGATTAATTTTTTTTTAATTCTGTGTAGAGTAGAGGTCTCCCTATGTTTTCCCAGGGTGGTATTGAACTCTTGGGCTCAAGTGATTCTCCTGCCTCAGCCTCCCAAAGTGTTGGGCTTATGTGTGTGAGCCACCATCCCCAACCTAGACTGTATTTCTAACTGTGGTTATCAATAGTTTCTAACACCATATACATTTTTAAAGAGGTCTTTAAAAGAAAACAAGCATGAACAATAGAAATCCATTGATAATTCACAAACTTCATTTTATGAAATTATCTTAACTTCTTACCACACTAAATTTTCCATAGATCTGTCCACAGCTGGCAAACTCTAATCTCAATCCTCTATGTCTCCCTATGAAACCTGTGAGGGCTTGCTGGAGAGCACAGAAATGCCCTAAGGTGGAGATCAAGAAGAAAGCTACAAAAGCACATTTCTCAGCTCATTTATTTATGTATATCTGGTATCTGAATATTTTGGCATTGATTACAAATTGAAAGAATATGAGAGATGAAGTAAAAATCCTTTAAAACGGAGATTTAAGATAGTCTAAAAGTTCCTTTATATTTTTACTAAATAAAACTATCACATTTTACATATCCTAGAAAAATGTTTTATTCTTCTTGAATTGAAAAAAAATTTTTGCTTAGTGTGACTATGTTGTTTATTGAAAATTCTTGGAAATTCCCTTAAGTATGTCTAAAACTGTATTTCTTTCTATAAGGGAGCTGGTTTTAAAATGTCAATGGGGAAAAAATTATGCTTCCCCATATTCACAGGGCTATACTTGTTTGCGGATAGAGGTTTTGATCAAAGCCACAGACCTGCATTCCTGTTGTGCCTCCATTCCTGAATACCACAGACTCTGCCCAGTTTGCTTGAATGAATTCTGGGCTGCCACATGCCTCAGTGAGACAGCGAAAACTTCAACCGATCAATGACTGGGTCAAACCACTCTGAAGACCAGCAGCTCTCCCACATGCTCAACACTAGGCCTATTTTTGAAGCCTTGATAAGAATAACTGGCTTCCTGAAGGGAAAGTAAGGAGCCTAAACCAGACTGTGAGCAAGCAGGTATAAGGAGAGGCAGGTGCAGTTTGAAAATGCTTCCGTGAATCCCATTTAACAATGTCAAAGTCCTAGAAACTCTTACCTTTGGAAGTCCCATCTGACATACTGTCAAACAGATTAAAATACACCAACATCCCACACAACATTTTTTCCTGTAAGTATTTTATATTTTTGCTTTCATATCTCAGTAATCCTCACACACATTTGGGAATTCATCTCATGAAGTACAAAGATCTCAAATAGAAACTGTTTTAAAATACAATGTTTTTGTGAGCATTAAATTTAACAATTAATGAAGTTGGTACGTTATGTTTACAAATATGTCTTATTTCTCTGAATAAAGCTGTAAGCCACAACCTGATTCTAGAAACGTTAAAATGTGAACAATGCAAGGTGGGTGCATCACTAGGTCAGGAGTTTAAGACCAGCCTGGCCAACATGGTGAAACCCTGTCTCTACTAAAAATACGAAAATTAGCTAGGCATGGTGGCATGTGCCTGTAATCCCAGCTACTTGGGAGGCTGAGCCAGGAGAATTGCTTGAACCCGGGAGGCAGAGGTTAGAGTGAGCTGAGATCATGCCACTGCACTCCAGCCTGGGCGACAGAGTGAGACTCTGTCTCAAAACAAAACAAAACAAAACAAAACAAAAAAATGTGAACAATGTATATGTTCCTAGGTAAATTATGGTACAAATTTTGATGCTACAATTTTCTTGTGGTTTTCAACTAAAATCTCTCTCCTCTTTGTTGACTCAAGCTTGTCAAAACTCTGTGAATGTCTCTTCATGCTTGAGAAACTGGGCGTAAGTGGAAAGGCAGTATTGTATAGTGCTTGAGAACATGGATCCTGGAACCACTGCCCATATTTTTAATTACAGCATCAGTAGCTTCTAGTTCTGTGATCTTGGATAAGTTACTTAATCTCTAAGTACCTTAGTTTCCTGTTCTGTAAAATGGGAATATAGTACTTACCTCAAAGGACTGTTGCTAGGATAGTATTTTAAAAGTATTTAAATGATGTATGATATTCCAGAAATGTTACTCGTGTTACTGTTATTTTATACCTAACAGAAAAACAGTTCTGAAGAATCACTCACTTCCCCTAACAAAGCTGCTCGCCCATTGGAAGCTGTCTTGAAAGAATTGGATGAACCCCAAATTTCAGGCAGGTATTTCCACATACCAAGCCCTAATCCAACATTCTTAATTCTACCTTTTCCTTCCCAAAGTTTCTTCTCTAAAAGAGGAAGTAAGGTAGTCCCAATGCTAAAGATAACCCCCTTCAGGTTAAAGGTCAGTGACTAAGCACAGAATCAGAGTTTAAGCACCTTTTCTTTCCCCAGAATAAATACTAGAGTCTCTTCCCTCTAGTGGCTGAAGTATACAATTACAACACCCCAGCTAACTAATTCTTAAGGTCTGTTGTAATGGAAATAATTCAGAGGATGGTAAACTAAAGTGAAAAGTCAGCTTTAGGCCAGCTATAGGAGAGCAAAGGACAAAATAACAAACCACTGAGTTTTTTTTTCTTAATAAAGGAATTGAATATTTGCACAGTGTCATAATTATTAACCTCAGCATCACAAAAAGAGCAACTTTAATTAAATGTAAACTCATTGTAACTATTTGTGTTCTCTAACTACAGTCAGTGTAATCCACATAATAAATAGCTTTTTGTTTCCCTAAGTTTTTTAATGGATGGGGCTCATTAGTTTACATAATCATCCCTAAAACTAGGACAGCACTACCACTGTCACTCTGCAGTAAAATGTTAATCCTACCAAACCAAATATTTGACATGATCTGCAGGGCTTGAAATATTTTCCTTAAACCATTAACTTCTCAGTGGTATAGGGAGACAAAATAAAGAGAAAGAAAAATACCACAGTTTTTCAGTACAGTTTTGTTACATAAGGAACATTTTACAAAGGAAATGATTTTCTTTAAGCGTATTGAAATTAAACACCATACTTTAGGGATCATTTCTATAGTCTGTTACTAGAGAAGTTTCTCTGAACCAGTGGAGCACCTAAAAAAAAGTCAGAAAAAAAAATTAAAAAAAAAAAAAGAGTGTTGTAATTAGTTTTGAGCAGTTTATGTCCTAAGCCATTCAGCTGTCCGGGCCTCCGGCTCATCTGAAAAGTTCTGATTTTCAAAACACATTGAGCATGATTCATCAGCATATTTTATATGCTAGATGCCAATGAAGGAGGGTTACACCAAATAAACTGTAAAAGTGTGACTCCTTTTTCATCTGTAGAGTCATTTAAGAAAGCAAAAACATGTCACCTTCAAGACACAGAAGAGCTTCTGAAAACAAGGCTCTCGTTTCTTTCACATAAACTTTATACATACTTATACACATATTTGACTTAAAAAAAACCTCTGAGCTAAGATATGTCCATTAGAAAAAATTTTATTTTTTCAGGCTATTAAATATACAAGCATTGAGGAAGAAAGTTTATATAACCTCAGACTTAAGATTTTGAGAGGTGTGTAAGAGCACACACATGCACATGCACATTTGTGTGAAACAAAATATAGACAGCTTTAGCTGGACAGGGCAGCTTACACCTATAATCTTAGCTTCTCAGGAGGCTGAGGTGGATGCATTGCTTGAGGCCAGGAGGTCAAGACCCGTCTGAGCAACATAGTGAGACTCTATCTCTAAAAAATAAAAAATTAGCCAGGCATGGTGATGTGCACCTGTAGTCCCAGCTACTCAGGAGGTGGGAGGATCAACTGAACCCAGGAGTTTGAGGCTGCAGTGAGCTAGGATCGTGTCACTGCTCTACAGCCTGAGACACAGTGAGGCCTTGTCTCAAAATAAATAAATATATATTTTTAAATTTATACATGTATTTTTAATATGTCTATATGGACAGAGAGAGAGAAAGTACTGGAAAGGAAAGAATATGACCTTTAGATATATTTTATTTAATGTGGTGGCAATTCATCCAAGGGGTGATGTTCTCTCAGCATTTGAACACACAGGGCTAAAAATAAACAGAGGAAAAGACAGAGTGATATGATGCACATTTACAGATTTTCTTCCTAAAATAAAGAACAAGTATTTCTCTGTGTAAAAACATATGGATCCATACTGTCTACAAAATCATGTTTCACTTCGGCTCAGTTTCCCTTTCCACACTCTGCACATAATGCTTCTTCCCTCCCCTTCTCAGCACCGTGCTCCCCAGGGACCTGCCCCGCACTCTGCTCCTGCTGTGACCCTGCCCGGCCCAGCGCCGGATGCCTCGCTAGCTCCTCCTCTCTTCCTCATAGATAACTTTTCATCCTCCTACATCCTGCTGAAACAGAATTAGACAGAATTAATCCTCTTTCCTCTGGTCTGTTATTATATTACAGCTGTTTTCATGTCTGTTTTCCTTGAGGGAAGGTCATGGGTCACCCATCTTGGTAGCCCAGCCTCTATTGTGGGATCATTATCGACAATCAATATGTTTATAGGATGAATGAGTGGTTCTATACTGTGCTGTCTACATGTAGGTGACTTGAGTCTTTTTTAGAAGTAGGTGAGATGCAAGGAATAAATGAAGCTCAGCTTCCTCTTGTTGCTGTACTAACTACTGGAGTTTTCACTACTGTGCTAAATACGTTGCCATTTTTTTTTTCTAATTCTATGACATAGGAAGCTGCCCGACATATATGAAAGTTATTTTTACCTTCTATGACTTTGTTCTGATTTCCCTTCCCATCCCGTACACCCTTGTTCCACTTACCCCAAAATCTAATCCTTCCTCTAAGCCCAACTTCCTAGCTTACCTATTCCAAAGGCTTTTTCAGCTATACAGACACACACAAGCAGGCTACAGGTAAAAGGAAAATAAATAGTAGGTTGTAAAATCATTCCAGGCCTACTGCTTAGATATAAGGCTGGCACTAAAAATAAACCTGATTTGGTAACAAAGAAGGTAAAGGCATCAAAAAGGACAGTTCTAAGTTCTTAGGTACCTTTCAAAGATCCAGAACTCCAATTTGCCCAGCAGGAAAGTCTAGGGTTCCTCCACCTGCTGGCATGTTAAGTGCCTTTGTCTTTGGTCGAACATTTCTTCCAGCACCTGCACTTTACCTTCTATTCACCTACCTCTCCTGAACCCTCCTAAAACCGGTCCTTTAATTCCATGGCCTATGCACAGATGGGCACAGACCTTTCAACATCACTCCACACAGGAGACCACTCTCCTGTCTGAAATTCCTCCTTCATTCTGCTTCTTTGAAACCACCTGCCTGGTCTTCCTCCTAATCTCTGGCCATGCCTCCTCCAGATTCTCAGCATGACATTTCAATCTGCAGTGTCTCAGGAATCTGTCCTGAAGCTACTTCTCACTAGTTGACTTCATCCAGTCCCCTGGCCCTGTACACCACCTACTTGCCTAAAAGTCCCAAATTTACTTCTCCAGACCTAACTTTTCCTTGGAATTCCAGACTCCACATGGGTATCATATAATGATCTCAAATTCAACACAAACCAAACAAAACCTTTAACTTTTTTCCATGATCCTGCTGCCTGCCCTCTCAAGTCTTCCCCACCTGTGTAAACAGAACCATGATCTTCTGTTAGTCCAGTGGACAATCTAGGAGCCATCCCTGTTTTCGCTGCCTTCCTCCACTCCCCCACCACCTGCCGTCCCCATCCTCCAACTCATCCCTTGGCAAGCCCCACACATTTCCCCTTCAGAATACAGCCTGAATCCACCTGCTTCTCTCCAATGTCACTATTTACCCCTGTAGTCCGAGGCAACATTATCTCTCATTCTAAACTGCTTTTTGAGCTCAATCCACTCCCTACACAGAAACCAAGGAAACTTTAAGGAGAGACATCTGATTATGTTATCACCCTACTTTAAAATATCAAGTGCTTTCCATGTGTACCTATGTGACAAACCTATACATTCTGCACTTATATCCCGGAACTTGAAGTAAAATAAAAAAATAAAAATATCAAGTGCTTTCTTTTCATCCTGCTTAAAGGAAAGCCCAGTCGACTTACTCCAACTTATGAAGTCCTGAGCACTTGGCCACTCATCCACATGTGTGCCTCTCTGCCCACTCATCCACATGTGTGCCCTTTGCCCACACCACTCTTCTTCAGGTTGCTCCTGCCTTGAGTGGTCTCTTTACTTGGGACGCTTTTGCGTTGGTTTTCTCACGGCTGTTGCCTTCGGGTCATTTAGTTCCAGCTTGCATGCCACTCCTTCAGGAAGAAAGAAGCCACGAATTCCCCTGTTTTATTTCTCTGTAGCTCACTTGTCACTCTCCGGGGTTTTTCTGGTTTATGTAACATCCTCTTCTCCCAATCACTGCACCGCACTAGGATATAAGCTCCACGAGAGCAGAGACTTTCTCTATCCTGTATGTTACTGTATCCCTAAAGCCTAGAACATAACCTGGCTGGTGGCAGATTCTCAACGCACTTGCTGAAAGGAAGACTGTGTGAATGAACATAACACCTCCTCTGTGTCGCTAAACACCGTCAGGAGATTTTGAGAGGCATGGTCCAGGACTTCTTTCTCTGTCCTCCTCTGTTTGAATTTAACAATATTTCACTTTGTAAGCTCTACTATCTGATGTCCTATGTTACATATTTGTATTCCTCCAGGGTTTTTACCTCTAAGGCTTTGTATAAGTCATAACACTGGCATAAACCCTCTGTTGACAAATCACAACATTATATAATAAAATAACTAAATCACAACATGACATAAGCAAATACCTCTAAACCCTGCTCCTTCCCCTCCTCCTTAGTTTGGCAGAAACTATTTACTAATCATTTTCCCTGTGCCTGGTATATAATGATCCTCAAACACGGAAAGATTAATGTTAACTTCCCCAAAATACAGATGAGGAAACTGGCACTCAGAGATACTACGTAAATAGCCCAAGTCCCTTAAAGCAAGTGTCATGCAAATGGTAGTTAAAATGTCTCAGAGGGAGGTCTAGGTATATTGAAATAACCTTCTCTTCACCATTAAAGCAGAATCCCAAATTCTAGCTTCTATCAAAATCATGAAAATGATCAGATCGAAAGTCACACATACAGATTCTGGAACAAAGTTAACCTATGGACATCTGAGATCATGAAAAAGTAGCTCCTCAGAGATAAGTGACATTAACTATTGCCTCCAAAACTAAATCTATGCATTGGTTTGACCACGGATCTCACCCACAAATGATGCCTGGAGCAGAAACTGATTACTGAGTAATGAAGAAGGTACATATAGGCATGAAGAGCACAAGAAAAGCTCCGTGGCAGCAAAGAGTTGACACTTTAAACTGTGTATCTACCTCCACGAAATGAAGTCAGCTACGTAGTCCAGGCAATGCTCACCACTTAGCTCCCTAAATAAAAATGCTATATAAATGCTATTTCCTCAATAAAAGCTATAACTCTCTGATGAATGAGGCAGCATTCCCCGATATCTATTTTAGTGTAATTCAGATTGATATTAAAACAAAATCCAGCTAGACAATGAACCCTGTATAGTTGTGCAAATTAATCACCAGTAAAAGGGCACCATGCCCCAACAGTGGTTGCAGGCCGGCAACCTCCTTCAAACAAATTGCAGGTAGGCACTTTAAGGAGGGAGAAAATATGAGCTAACATAACTGTAGTCAAATCAGTTCCTACAGGAGGGAAAGCACATTAACTGATGTGCTGATATCCGCCGCCAAAATATCAGCTAGGGAGAACAAAAGGCTGTCAAAGCAAGATGCTGTTACTAAGCCAAGACAGCCCAGGGTATGGGCTTAAGCTGCAATATGACATTCTCAAGGGGAATATGAGTTTTGTTTCTAATGTCAGCTCTTAAGTGCTTTTTATTGATGTCATTTTTTAAGGATCTGATACTTCTCCCTGACTACCAACAGGAGATTCCAATAGATTGTCAGGATGGCTTCAGAAATACACAAAAAATAAATACTCTTTTATCATATAATTTTCCTAGTTATGCCATGGTATAAGGTCACGGTGTCCAGACGCATTCAGATCACTCAATATTACATCTCTAAATGACCCTCCATGCCAAGTGTGACACTTTACCAAACTGTTACTAGAATTGACTTTAGTCTTCTGAAGTAAGGAAACATGGAGAAGTTAAAAGAAAGCACACACTCTCAAAACAGGATGCTCGTGGTTCAGAATGGGATATGACCGATGATGTAAAGAAAAAAGAACAGTCACCTACAGAAAGCTGAGATGTGCAAAGCCATTATACAGGAATAGACTGGAACCTGGCCTTGCTGATTCCTAGTTTCTAAGTCTCTGGACAAGTTAATCTCTCTCTGTAAATCCTGATTTTCTCATGTTTGAAATAAGAATAACATCATCAAATAACTCTACCTAGTCTACGTATTCCCACAAAATTGAGGCCTCAAATCATTTTATGGCTGCCTTGAACACAATAAAAAATCATGGGATAAAGCTCAAATAAATAATAAGAATGATCTCATTGGGTGTTTATGAGAATCAAGTAAGAGTTTGTGTGTGAGAAGTGTCCTCAAATTAGAGAGCACTTAACAATTACTGAGCCAATTGATCTTGGCAGAGACACTGAGTTTTCAATGCTCCTCTAGAAGCAACACTACTCTATAGCCCTCAGAATCAAAGTCTCTCTTGAAAAATGAAATCTCAAATTTAAATGGGGCAAAAATAAGCTTGGCCCTAGCCTGCATTCTCTCTCAAAAACCCAAATCTGTTTATAGGGCTATGGAATCCATGCTCTCCAAGAACAACAAACTAAGGATGTTTTTAGAAGCATCTGAAGCTTCTGGCCAATTTCTGACGAAATAAATTCAATGCAACCCTGCCAGTTTCTGAACACAATTTCCATTGGCAAATCCCTGGCGCAGGTGCATGCCATCCCCACCCCCATCCTGCCATCACTGCAGTAAATACTGCTGATTGATTATACAGTTTTCAGCCACTATGTCCCAGGAGGAGCCTCAGAATCTTTCTCAACACAAAGTTCTGAGTGGATGTGGTCAGAAAGTATCCATTATTAGCCACTCTTAAAGTAGAGAAATGGACAATCGACTGCATAGTACAATGTCTTTCCAAAACAAAACTTCTATTTGGATCTGATAATTTCCAATAGATAAAAAACATAATTATTAAATAACTATATTCATCAAATCAACATATTCGGCTATTCTAGGTAATGTTTTGCAAAAAAAAAAAAAATCCCACTTGGAGGCTTAAAAATAAGTGATGCTCCTCAAAGTCACACATTTTACCATATTATGAAGTACATGGAAAAGGAAGAGGGTTACAAACTTTTGACTTTAAAATTTCTATGCCCAAATGATCTCTCCCATACTCCACTGTGCAGAACTTTGCAGTCTCAGTCCAGCACTATTTTTTCTGTAGCATAGTCTTTATTCTTTTATGAGAAAAAAAAAATGTACTGATCAGCAAACATCCCAGCAGTTCACTTCCTCGGGTAAGAGGGAGAGACTTGTTACTGCCAGTCCTCAGGTGCTTCACCAGCATCAAAAGCAGAAGGCTTTCTTCTTGACTGCCCCGGAAAAACTACACTTTCTAGGCCAGAGCATTTATTCTAAAACTGAAGACTCCTTTGGAAATGATCAAAATTAAGTTGAGAAGAGTGATAACTGAAAGGCAAAGAGAGACATGCTATGTAAACATATCTCTGAGTGGCCCTAGATGCATTAGATTGCTACTGAAACCAATATTCTTGCAACAAATGCAGAACTTACATTCTTTGCTGAACCATACTAAAAAGGACTCAGTTAAAATATATTTTCACCCTTTCTGATGAATTGAGGTCATCAGCCATTTCCTGAAACATTTCTTGTAAAATTCCATGAGGACAAGGCACAGAGCTCCAAAACCACACATCGATTCTTTAGTCAGTGAGATCAATCCTGTTTCCCTTCTATAACTATCAGGAAACTATGTTAAATTTAGACCTCAATTAGATTAGTTATCTTACTCAAGTGCCACAAAAAAGTATCTTAGAGTTTGAGTTCTTGCTTATCCTTTTTAACTAATTTCATATGTATTTTTTTTAATTGTAAAATATCTTAAATCCTTTTCAAAGGAGGTGGGTGTAAGTGATGAACACACAGACAAGTGTGAGGCATTGTCATGCATGTAACATTGTGGTTGCAGCTGGCTATACTCATCAGAACATACTCGACTCTTGGGGGACTTATCTCTGGCCAGACATGTACATCTCAGGCACTGCAAGAGACAGTAAATTTCATCTACTTCCCCCAACCCAGCTACCCAGAACTGATGAAACATTTCTGTATATCCAAACAGAATTTTGCATCCAGCAAGTACCTTGAAGTGAGGAAGGCATATATTCTTCCTCAAATGACTCCTACACACAAAGAATCTTGCTATAATAGTGGTACTTGACAATGATTTTCCCTTGATAAATTAAAGATGACATCATTCAGAATTGTTCTGCAAAATTTGGTCAGATGCATAACAACTGTCTGTACTTGTAATAGGCAGACGGTTCCAAGTTAAATGTATTCTATATACATGTGAATTACACACTTAATGACTGTAAGCCATGGGGCTAGAAGAGCGCCAATAACCATTGTTTCTCACAGAGTTCAATGACATTTTCTAATATCTGTAAAGCACCTACAAGGTGAACAAATTATTGCCTGAAATTTCAGTATCTGGGGTGTGAAAAGTATCTCAAAAGCAAGCTCATTTGGTCTCTTGACAGCTAGTTTGATGTATTAATGACACTCAATTCCAGCAGCCCAATCCTAGTAGTAGAAAAAACAAACAAATGTGTCCCTGCGCCCACAACCAAGGATCATTCTCTAGCTTCTAGGGCATCTCTAGCGGATCTAGAGGGTGAGCCCAAATTGGACCTTAAGGCTATTCAGGTGTTTCTCCAAAGCAGAACACCAGGCTTACTCCCTAGTTAACTGAACTCAATAAACCTCAGTTGTAGGTTGCAGCTGAACATGCTTCCCCAAACCAATCACCATTTTTTTTTTTCTGAGTGCAGACCTCAACCACAGGAACAAGGAGTGAGGTGGATTTTTCAGAGCATCTGCCCCGCTACTTGCAATTTTAAAGAGGCCTCCGTGTCTCTGCTGATACCTCCTACACCTTCATCTACACTATATAGGAAGTTCTGAACATTCTCCCTGGGGTGCATCTCCAACAGCACGCTGGATCTTTCTATGTGGCTGCTGTGCCACCATTTTTAGGTTCAATATTACTAACCCACAGCTAAAAGTGAAACTGTTATCTTCCAAATGGATTGCTATCCTTGTTTCTGAGATATCACAATTCTCCCAATCTGTGTAAAAAGCCTCCCATCCTTCAGCGAGTCCTGTCAACTGTTCTTTCACAACACCTTCGATTCTGCCTTCCCCTTCTCAAGACTGCCTTTCTAGTTCAGCTCTTTATCATTCTCTTTCTGCCTTCCCTTCTACTCTATTGAGACCAAATTTCTCCCATGCAGAAAGCTTACTAAATTACCATGTTTAGTCTATTTTCCTAGTTAAAAAACCTCTAGCCATGTCCTACACTGAAAAAAGAAAACCCAAGACTAGCATGTGAGACACTATAGTCTATTTCCAATGTTCCTCTTCCACAGAAATCCCTTCTGTCCTCACGCTGACTTTATGTACGTGCTCAGGCAAGCTGCCTTACCCAGCATCCTCGAACAACGTCTACATCGTCCCTTTGACTCCTATTCCTCTGCTCATCCCTAACGAACTTCTCTCTGCCTTTCCATGTACTTAGCCCCTAATCAACCTTCACAGTCCAGTTTAAATCCTGATCCTAAATTCCCATGGTCTCTGATTATACCACTCGTGTGGCATTCATAGCTCAGTACATTTTACTTTTTCAGGTGTCTAGCTTAACTAAATTGCTACTCAAAACTAAAATAAGAACATTCTCTCTTCTTGGTATCTTTCCCACAGCATTAGTACAGCAACCTAACAAAAGTGGGTTATATTTCCTGATACGCCGCAACTTACACAGAGTTTTAAGAAGACTTTCTAAAGACCAAGTTTAAAACACAGAATAACTAGCATAGGGGTATTTTAGGTCTTTACTTTCTTTAGTAAACCCTACTCTCATTACTACAACTCATCCAACCTTAGATGTGACTAAAAAACTGTAAAACTCATAGAGTTAAGGGGAGAATAGAGGAATGCATTTTACTTTACTAGAAAGATCATTTCTGATTCTAGCTCTGTGTTAAAATGATCACAATAATTTCAAAGTATATCCTCTCTCATGTTCATTCACAGTCAAATTCACAAACTTGTGCATATAACAAAACAGTGCCTCAAAATAAGCAAGCAATATAAAAATGTATGTGTGTGATTTTATAGCAATAGTACTTTACGCAGCTGATTTTACATTGAAAAAGAAAATCTACTTTGCAGCTCTAAAAAAGCAGAGAATAGAAATAAAAATGCCTCTGGAGACAGGATGATCACTGGGTTCCAGGTTCTGAGTTTGACTCCTCTGTAGTTGCCAGTACTTTCTAAGATGCCACTGGAATGCACAAACATACACACAGAACTGACAAAACAATAAAATACATTTTATGCCAAAGTCTTTCAATTACGTTTTTCACGAAAGAATACAGCATCAGGGCCAGGAGCGGGGGCTCACACTTGTAATCCCAGCACTTTGGGAGACCACGGCGGGTGGATCACGAGGTCAGGAGATCAAGACTATCCTGGCTAACATGGTGAAACCTCGTCTCTACTAAAAATACAAAAAATTAGCCAGGCATGGTGGCAGTCGCCCGTAGCCCCAGCTATGTGGGAGGCTGATGCAGGAGAATCGCTTAAACCTGGGAGGTGGAGGTTGCAGTGAGCCAAGATCACACCACTGAACTCCAGCCTAGGCAACAGAGCAAGACTCTGTCTCAAAAACAAAAAAAAAGCATCAAATGACATTTTATTTCTATAACTGTGGTCATGTATAATCTTTTCTTCCTTTTGAAAAAACAACAGCCAAGGTAAATCCAAGAGCAGAACTTGATGGAGACATCAAGGTGAGGAACAGCGACTCATGCCTGACAGTCAAGCTAGTTCCCTTCTGGTTCCCATACGAGTCTGAGAGCTCCCTGAGAGGAGGGATGGAATCCTTTTTATCTTCATCTCCCCAGTATTGTGCTTGGCTCACAGAAGCAAAAGGACTGTTCAGTAAACTAGAAAACAGGAAGGTCCTATCACATATGCAGAGGTGGTAGCAGTGCAGATCAAGAGGCCTGGAGCAGTTCACAGCAGGGCCTGAAGCAGGAGAACTCTGATGGCTGCCAGGAAGGAGTGAGCCTGACTGAGTGCCTTCCAGAAAGGGGTAATGCCTCAGAGGTCTGGAACCATGGAGTTCATCCCATGGCTTTTTCTTAGAGTCTCATGTTGATGTTACCCACATGTATGTGGCATATGCACATGGCAATGGCAGAGGCAACGATGCCATGAGGTAAAGCTAAAATGTGCCGTCAACTAGATGGCGAGGGATTCTCTTCTCCATGCACAGACAAACACATGGACACAACGCTCAGAGGCATCTAATACCTGGAAGGTTAAATAGCATTTAAAAGGACTGAGCAGCCAGCTTCAAATGCTTCTGTTTCCCACTGAAGAATTTTAGGACAACTTGACTCACAAAAAAGAAATGATGGTTATAGATTATTACACACCAAATTTGTATTTGTCTTCCATTTTATTCTATAGAAAAATGTATGAGTCAATATTCCTAAAAATGTGGGGAGAGAAAGAAGGGAAAATTCTTCAACTGAAGAACACCAATTAATAGTAGAAATAAAAAATTGTGACAAACAGTAATGTAATAAATGATTTAAGCAAGGTCATCAATGAATGCAAAAACCACTGGGTGAAATCTTGTTGGGAAGAGTATTTTCATATGGACTAAAAATTTTACCCCAGAGATTACTTAATAAGGTCAAGGCATAATCACCATAAAGGAAAAATATGGCAGACACCAGCTTTTGGACTTCCTGATGTGATGCTATGAGGACATCATCACCTGCCAAATATGTTTAACCTGAATTTAAAGATAACAAAACCATCAGACAAATTGAAATTGTGGGATGGTCAACAGAAAAGTTGTCTAGTACTAAAGGATGAAGAAAGACACTATAATTTTCTAAAGTAAAGGGAACTAAAGAAATATATATGACAACTCAATGGAACATATGATCTTTAATCAAATACTGAATTAAAAAAAAACAAAACTTTTACAGTCACATTTTTTTAAACAACAGGAGAAAGCTGACACAGCCCACATAATAATATTCAATTTCAAGGCTATCATAATAAATTAGTTACATAGGAGAATGTACTTATTCTTAGGATATACCTGCTTAAGTATTTAGGGGGTAAGTATCTGAATGTCTGCAAATTATTCTCAAATGGTCCAGCAGGAAAAAAAAATTAAAATACATCTACGGACCAAGAGAGAAGGAAGGAGAGAAAGCAAACGTGGCAAGTATTAACTGGTGAATCAAGATGAACACGGTCAAACAATTTTTTCAACTTTTAAAAAATAGGTTTGGGATTTAAAAAAGAAATTTGCAGGGGTTAAAAAATAGGTTTGGGATTTAAAAAAGAAATTTGCAGGGGAAGGTAGAGAATATTTTAGAGACACGGAATAATCAGCCCTAACACAGGAACATGCTTGGAGTGGTCAAGAAAAGGCAGAGTCCAATGAGGCCAGAGGGAATGAGTGAGACACGGCCGGAAGCAGGATCACGGAAGACAGTGGGCATCCATGGGAAGGTTCTGAGCAGGAGCAGCTCACACTCCACAGAGATCACCCTGAGAGCTGGATGGAGACTGATTGTAGGAGGGCAAAGGCTGAACTAAAGCAGGAGGACATGCTACGAGGTTACTACACAAAACTAGGGATAAATGGTAGCGGCTCAGACTAACGTGGGATAGGAGAGGTGGTCAGCATCACATATTGTAAAGGCAGAATCAACAGGACTTCCTAGTGGATGACGCACACATGCCCCCAAATCCACACACGTGCACACCACAAAGACTTTTAAAATGGAAGAATTACAGATGACTTTTGACCCAGAGCTTGATTAAAGTTGAGCCAAATTTGTATTTTATATAAAGAGGAGAGAAAAAACAATACCACTGCAAGAAAATAAATGTTCTTCTCAATGTGGGGTATCTCCATAATGTTTTATTAACTGGAGCCCGTAATGATTCAGCTGAGCAAATTGTCAGAGAAATAAGTAGAAAAGCCAAGAATCCATGAAATTTAGCTCATCTCCTTTTCACCCGGGACCATTAGTACAGCTCTCCCAGTTTCATAATACCTCATCATTCACCATCATTTCAATTAGAATATACAACATCCTTGATACAAAGGTCGGGTTTTGTAGTTCATTTTGAATGCTGGGTTGCAAGAACAATATGACACTAATAATAACAAAACAGAACACTGTTCTTGGAACATTTCACATACGTTACCTAATTAATTCTTACACCACCTCCAAGATGTATTATCATCTATGTTACTGCTGGAGAAACTTGACATTTTTTTAAGTTTTTGCATTTGTATTACTCCTTTTACTGAGGCATCTCTGAGTTTCACATTATCATAACCATCTTATGCTTTCAAAGAATATCACAACTTAATTCTCATTATCAACAGGGTGGGTGTTAATGGCTGTATCCACATCTTAAATGTTGGAAGTAGGTTTTTTAAAATGATGTGAAATGTCTTTTTCTCTTGTCATAAAGAAATGCAGTAACAAAATGGAACACAGGACATACTTTTTCCCCAACACACACATACACACGCAAACACATACACACAGCAAAGTAAATTTTTATTCGCCCCAAGAAGATCAACTGAGAAAGATAACTATTAAACCTCCACAGAATAATTTTAATTTATTTGAAGACCAAAATTTAAAAAGTTGCTTAAGTAAAGTAGTCACAATATTGTGGCTCAGAAAAGACTACACCATAATGAATCATCTTGAGCTACAAGGTCCAAAGAGATGTATAAGAGTGGATGGGATCAAGAAAGTGTCCAGGCTGCTTGCAAATGGGGTGGGGAATCCTTACTCAGGCCTGAAGAGGTTGGTCTCTTAAAAGGGCTCCCAGAGCCCTCTGAATAGCACAGCAATGGTGAGAACGCTGTCACCCCCAGGGCAGTAGCAGGCTGGCCTGGGCGGAGGGAACAAGGCACAGGCTGTTCAGACTGGAGTTGCTGGTGCCCACGGTCTGATTTCCAAAGCAAATCCAATTTAACCCTCTTTGTATTACCTGGGTGCTGTCTAAAATAAAATTTTTTAAAAGTAATTATCGGGTTCCACAAGTCCAAACATGCTCCTCACACCCATGAGTGCACTCTCAACAGAGGACTGAAAACATCTAGGGAACCAAGCAAGAGAGCTGCAGGCACAGTAACAAATCCACCTCCTGGTAAACAGAATCTTCCCCTGTGAATGCAAATGAAAATGACCACTGAAGTCCTGAAGAAAAACACAGACGGTGTGGCTTTACGCCACAGAATAGGGGCACAGGCTCTCCAGCCAGATGCTTGAGCTTGAACCAGACCAGGTCACTTTCTAGACATTGGGAAAAGGGCATAATATGTTGGTTCAAACTTGGAGGTTTTGAAAGTGAAATGGGGGTGCTTTTGATAATCACACTGGAATAAAAAGGCATACATCAATCCACATCTGGGCAAACTGAGGTATGCGGGCTCCATGGATAAGTCTGTCTGTGTGTCTCAGTTTTCACATCTGTAAAATGAAGACAGTACCTGCTTCCCAGCCACAGGGTGAAAACTGTGAATTAACATATATGCAGCATTAAGAACCATGCCAAGCATGTAGCAAGCTCCCCACCAATACTGGGAACTAAGCTGCTGTACATGCAAATACCTAGCTTAGTAATTTGGGCCTTTAACCCAAGTCAGTAGACAAAACAGAAAAGTTAACAGAACAGAAAAGTTAAAGCGAAAAGGTGAGTGCATAGTGAAAAAACACAAATCATCATGACAAACAACACGGCCCTGGAATGGCTGTCTGGACCTGGAACATGTAGGTGTCTATGCATGGACGAGTGAAGGCGCTGCCAGGACTCAGCTGTGCCAGGACCCCATGGACTTGAAAGCTCTGCTTGCTATCTGACCTCAGAAGACTTCATCCTCTAGATTCTGTGATATTATAGCAAATGAGCTTATAATATCTGTTCAAAAATACTATATTTCAGAAAAGCCAAAGGAAACAACCTTTCTGCAGTCAGTTTATTATGCTTGCCCTTCCCCATCACTGCTACCCATGTGAAGTCTCCTACCCTATCCTCTCCTCCTCTGGAACACCACACACACATCATCTTTCTTACAAAGCAAGAGAAGTCTCCAGGTGGTGGCACTGGCAGAAACCAGCAAGAGTGGGGTGGAGGGAAGTGCTAAGCGGCCTGTCCACACCACCCCAGTGACAGCTGAGACTGCCAACCTTCCTCATCTCTGCCCAGCCCCACACCCACAGGGCTGGCACTGTGTTCATAATCAAGCTCATGTCTGCTTAGCTGAGCCATTCCTAAGAGTGCCTGCATGACAGAGATTCGATCCTACATGACAATTCAGAAATAAAATTCCGGGAATTCATTAAACCATTAAACATTCACAAAAGCACAGGAACTGGTGTCTGTAGAGTACAAAGAAATTACCATCTGGTATGAGCATCTTCAGATTTTTTTCAATATTCTCCAAAACAGAATAAAAAAAGACAAATGGGCCCTCTCATCCTAAAAATCAAATGAAACTAAAAGGGTTTAGCAGTCAGGTGACTTTCCCAGTCTTACAGGTTCCCTGTGAAAAGGAGACACTAAATCACAACATATTGCCATATATTTGGTAAATGCCTATGATGTCTGCCCCTCACCATGGCAACAAGTGAAGTGAGGGGGATTCAGGCAGCCATGGATACTCAGTAACCTTTCCAAGCAGCAACAGGACAAATGGGCCAGCTCTTGGCAAAATGGGACTAGGTGACAATTATGCTGGATGCCCTCCCTGATAAGGTGTTGTCTACCTTTCCTGCCCATCACTGCTAGGACCACTATATGCTCCACTCTTGCTCACACAAAGTTATTGCACTAAAAACCCATAAGCTACTATTCTTACACTGCCAGTGAGGCAGGGGATTCATAGATAAAGACAATGAGGGTCCAAGAAGAGTGCGGTGGAGGGAAGTGCTAAGCGGCTTGTCCACACCACCCCAGTGACAGCTGACACTGCCAACCTTCCACATCTCTGCCCAGCCCCACACCCACAGGTTGGCACTGTGTTCATAATCAAGAAGTTTATCACTTGCCCAAGGTCACAATGCTTGCATGTGGGGAGGGCAGTGACCAAGACTTAGGTACCATGACTTCTAGTCTGTTAGAGTCTCAAACCCGTGTCTCCAGAGCCAGTCAGGTAACATGAATGAATGAAGCTAGCCAGGTGGGGTCTGTGTGGATATGGAGGACAGCACCCCTAAAAGGTGCAGCAGTGACCCAGCCACAGACAGAATGTGGTCACAAAGGAACACAGACTCAATGAAGGGCTTCAGGTGTTTAAAAGCAGCCCCCAGTTCAGATTTCTCTTATTGCTTCAAAGCACATTTAATGACAATAACTGAATAATTTATTTGCGGCCAGGCACGGTGGCTCATGCCTGTAATCCCAGCACTTTGGGAGGCTGAGGTGGGCAGATCACCTGAGGTCAGGAGTTCAAGACCAGCCTGACCAACATGGAGAAACCCTGTCTTTACTAATAATACAAAATTAGCCAGGTGTGGTGGCACATGCCTGTAATCCCAGGTATTCAGGAGGCTGAGGAAGGAGAATCCCCTGAACCTGGGAGGCAGAGGTTACAGAGAGCCAAGATCTCACCACTGTACTCCAGCATGGGCAACAAGAGTGAAACTCCGTCTCGATAATAGTAATTATTATTACCTAATTAGTACCTAGTTATTTAGTATCACATTATGCTATGTGTGCTAGGGAGATGGCAGTATATAAGATAGACAGGACTTGCTCTCCAGAGCTTATATTCTACTACTTTTCCTTAGAGTGACTTACCCTCTTCAGTGTGTGATCTGCCATGACTTCTGTATCATTTTCTCTGTCCCTCACCATAGACAAGCATATCTGTAAATCTACTCTGGGGTTTAACTTTCATTAACAACGCCTTTTTACTTTGTCCTCAAACCTTACTGTACTTATAATTGATACCTAGTCAGTTTTTACATTTTGATGGCTAATAGCTTGCTATTTAAAGAAGCTTATATCATTTAAAGGCTTATATCAAAATATAAGCCCTTTCCGTCAAGGTGTCAGCACGACTCTCAAAACGTACTTACTATATAGCTGTATGTCATGTTTAAGCACAGGTAAAAACATCAGAACATGCTTGAGTCCCAGAGAATAACACATTCATTCATTAAATCAATACATATTTATGGAGCCTCTCCTATGTATGTCAGGAACTATTTTAGGTTTTGTGGATACATGTGTAAAAAAAGTAGACAAAAATGGTTGTCCTCGTGGAGTTTATAGCACAGTGATGACATTCTTCTCTGGAAGTAGTACTATATGCTACCAGCAATGTGGCATGTGTGTTTTCAGTCACAGCTGAAACAGGGAGAGAGAGATTTGGGAGATGGAAGGAGAAGAAACAGCATACCTTCTCTACTGCCAACTCTGGCATAGCTGACTATGTGTTTACCACTTTGAGACTCCAGAAACCAAATGGAGATGCAAAGAAAAGGATGGAAGAAGCAAAATACAAGGAATATAGGACATGCAGCCAGCAGGTACCTGAGTGGTTATCATCCAGGAAGATGCTGGGAGACGAAACAGAAATACAAAAGAGCATCACTATGGCATAACAGAAACTTGGCCACTGAGTCATGGTGGCTCAGGTACTTACTGGGTCCCTACTGATGGCAAGGCATGCTACGTGCCGGAAAAGACACTGAGAATGTGAAATGAGGTGGCTTCTTCTGGAATCTTGCTACCTAATCACAGTCCAGATTAGGAGCTGGCACAGGTCACATCTATATTACTCAGAAGGTGCTGATGTCATCAATACACAAATAGCTCCTAAGTGGTAGCCAATTTATTAAGTACTGGAGGTCATGGGAAATTTTGAGTGGTTATGATTGCCCCAGAAGCAAGAAAGGAAAGTTGTACATAAATTCCACTTAAAGTCTTGAAGATGCTCTCTATCACACTGGTAACTGATAAACCGATATTTGGGGCCATATATATATGTTTAGTTTGTCGACAAAGTGTGTATTTTGCCTCTTTCTCCAGCCCTGCTGGAAGATTTTTTTTTTTTAAAGGAGTGTGACATTTTCAAGACGGAAAGG
The DNA here is from genome assembly GCA_963573385.1 of Cacajao melanocephalus. Taxonomy (NCBI): domain Eukaryota; kingdom Metazoa; phylum Chordata; class Mammalia; order Primates; family Pitheciidae; genus Cacajao; species Cacajao melanocephalus. Next base: position 21,620 of record CAUYLG010030030.1, read on the forward strand.
CCTTTAAGAATAATGTGGTCTAATCCTCTGCTCATTGCAGGAATACAGTCTGTATCTTTCCAGTTCAGTGGGTGCCTGACCTGCCTGAAAGTGATGGTTTGATGAGGCAGCCCATTAAAAGTTCAGAAACCTTCCTTAGAAAATTCTTTCTTACATATTGAGCCCAAATTTGACTTACCATAACCTCCATACAGCAGTGCAAGGTCTTATTACCCAGACATAGAAAACAAAATGTAAATCTTATTTAGCAACTGAGCTGTCCTAGAAGCTGCAGGTCTCTTATTTCTGGCCAACCTTCAGGAAGCCTGGCCTGGAGAAGCCCTTGGAGTTCGGCTGGAGATGGAGAGCTGACTCATGTCTCTGCACAGCCTGCCTCCAGGCTTTACTATGAAAAGAATAGAATCTCCCATTGCCATATTTAGAAACTCTATGTGTCAGCACCTCAAAAGGGCACAGACATTGTGATGCCACCACCACTCTCTCCTAGACCTTCAAGCCCCACTCATGAAAAAGGAATAAAGAACAAATATGACCCATTACAATCAAAGTGAGGGGAAAAAATCTGTGCAGGAATACAACAAATGCTTTTTTTGTGGTAATAGCATGTATTTGGAGTTTTACAATTTATAATATTAGACAATCATTTTGGGGCACACTATCAGAGATACCCAATTCGAAGCTGCCAACTAGGTATCTCTACCTAGAACTTTCTCACTGTGTTTATGACCAGACTCATCATTATACCATCTTCCTTCCTCCCTCCCCAACTCTGTTTATTGGGGTTCAAGTCATTAATGCTAGAAATCACAGTGTAAGTCACTCATTGAAAATTATTCGCTGAACCCCTGCTATGAGGCACCTTTATTTCATCAACTTCTACAACAAAAATTACTAACTATTTAACAAAACTTACATCCCCCTTTTCCTGGACACCAGCAAGCCATATTTCCCAGGCTTCCCTGTTGTTAGATGCAGTCAGAATACTACATTCTAGGTCATGAAATGTGAATGGAAGTGATGTGTGCCACCTTCAGGTCTGTCAGTGCACAATCCTCCATGCTCTTTCCCTTTCCACCAGCTAAATGCTAATGCCCAAGGCATCCTTGAAGGCCATGGGTTAAAGATCCCCCTGGATCCCTTAATGACTCTGTGGAGCAGATTCTCCCCCAAACCCTTCATCTATGAGTGAAAAATGCAATTCCATTGTATTTGAGCCACTGAATAGGTTTATTTGGTGGTTGGTATATTAACAGCACTGTGACTAAGACATCTTCTATTTCTTATTCACTCATTTATTCATTCTTTAATAAACATTTTTCAAACACTTAATACATTCCATACATAGAGTGAGGCACTGGGGAAATAAAAATGACTAAAGAAGGTCGCAAGATCTACCTAAACTAGATAATTAAAACTCAGTATAAATGATCTCAGAGCAATGTGTGTATGTCTCAAGTTAGTCACAGTGGAAAGACTTGAGACTTCGAGTCCTAGGCTAGTTAAGCTATTTAATCTCTATGTGTGTTAGCATTTTCATCTGTAAACAAAGGCAATATTCCTTCCTGTCTCACGTAGTATTGGGTGGATTAAATCAAATGAAATCACGTATATAAAACCAGTTGGCCAACTATAAACTACTTTGCAAATTTTAATTTAGTTTATTGCAATTGTCCTAATCCCGGACCTGGTTACTCATGAGATATTGAACTAGCATCTTCATTGGTATTTCTGCCTAAAATACAGTCTATACTTAATATTGGTCAGATTGGTCATTTCCTTATTCAAAACATCTTCTGACTCCTGAACACTTACAAAATGAAAGTCAAACTTCTTCACGTTAGTATTTAAGGCCTTACATACCATGACCCCAAATCAATTTTCAAGTTTATATCAATCTCTATACAGCTCCAAACTTTTCTTCTATTTCACATACCCTGTGTCCTAGTGACACACATTATTTCTACCATGTGCTATGCTTTCTTACATTCTAGAATTTTTTTTCTCTGTCTGGTTTTATCCTTCACCTCCCTCACCCCCACCACCAATCCCTCCCCACTGAACCTCCAAGATTTTTCAAGGTCCAGCTCAAACGCAACCAGTTCCCTAAAACTTTTCCCCAAAAACACTCTTCAGAATCTCATCTTCCTCTGCACTACCTTAGCATTGAATCTAATTTTCTCTTCTACTAGTGATGGCATCTTCACATTGAATAGCCTATTGTCTCTAGGAAGAATAAAGAAAAGGAAATACAAGTACTGTATTTAATGAAAACATATTTCGCTGAAGAAAAAAATTGAGAACACAGTTCAATTTCTTGCAGTTGGATAAATTAGAAGAGCAAAGGAATTCTCCAGATAGAAAAAAACAAAAAACAAAAAAACTACTCTTATGTTTTAGGATCTATTAAATTCAGAGGATGCTTTATAAAGGCTATTACACAAAACTTTTATGTTTAAAGTCACTTTTATAATAATAAATATAATCCCATCAGCAGAAGAGTAGAACTAAAGTTCCAAGTCATTAATTTGTTTCCCTAGTCAATTATTCTTTGCAGATTTCAGTTCAGCCTTACTTTAGAAATATGAAAGAAACAAATTTTTTAAATTGTCCCACTGATATCATCTAAAGCTTGTAAGTTAGTATTTTTAAGGAACTGTCCATAAGTGGCAATTTCGTCATTTATTTGCATTTATGAAACAAAAAGTATTCATAAAAAAGTTTAAGTTGCCCTTTGCATCAACGGAGAATTTGATTTTACTTTCTTCCATAGGATTTTTAAAAAGGGGAAAGGGATGCTGGGTACTCTGTGTGTGTCTTCTGATGAGATATGGGGCGATTCACTATATCCATAAACAGTGAATTCATGAAGTCTATTAGAATATACATGCTATAGATACAATGGTAGCAGTATTTTCTATCATGTATTCTTCTAACAAACTATGCTAAAATGTAAGAGTTCCTCGGGGATATTTCTCTAACAAACAGAGAAGAATGAATATAGTCAGCCTATGAGTGAGGGGGTAGGAGTATATAACCAGGAGTTCTAAAAAAGATTTTTAAAATATTAACCCTTTAGACAATTTAAATATATTATTTTGTAAATAACAGTGTATAGAATACTCCGCAGCAACAGGTAGTACAATACACTCACATGAATTGGGAAATGTTTTCTAGAAACTAATAAATTGTATCTTTATATTGATCAAAACGTACAGAATTCAGTGCAGATCATTTCCTAAGAAAGCAAAATGAAAAACTGTCATGTATACACAGACATTGAACAATGACTCAAGAGACATCAAGTGACATATTAGTAAATATGCTAAATGGAATAAGCGATCAAGTAAGTCATCGAGTAAACAATTCAACCAGTTTCCTCACCCTGTATGTTAAGGCTAGGGCAACAATTAAGAAGAAATGGTTTATTGCAGATTGCAGAGTCTGAAATAATCAAATGCTGGTGGTGGGAAATGGGGCAACAGAAAGACAAAGCAGCCCTGGGCAGGCCCTGGAGCATGCTTACCTCCAAAAGTGAAAAGCCAAGAGAGGACTACAGGGACTGCCTGGGCTGGATGGGGTTGGACTCAGGCTCCTGGGAGTGAGACTGAAAGTTAAAATAATGTCATTCCAAGTGGGAGAATTGGTTGCAGTAAAAATAGCATAGCTCAGTTAAGGGACTGTGTTCCCTTTAGGCCAGAATCACTATGGCAAGCTTATCAACACCACTAGGTAATCATCTAATCACTTGCCCTTTTCAGCTCTAAAATACAGAACAAGTAAAATGCTTCCTGCTGAAATTTACATTTTAAAAACTACAGCTGCCATTTTTATTTGAGCCTTTTCTTTGTCACAAAGCAACTTGGCAGATATCTTTGACATGTGATTTTTGCATCAAAGAAAATCCAGTGCCATTTTATATTGAGTATATTTTATTCTAGATTAAAGACAATGCAAATAAAAATTTAGGTGAAATATCATAGTTTTTAAAAAACAAAGCAGCTAACATTTCCACATAGGAAGATATGTTTTTGAGCACTTTGCAAGGAAAAACAAGTCTTCCTTGTAACAAAGACCCAACATTTTCTCTAATCCTCAGGGGCAATGATTAAAAAGTGTTCCTATGTGTATATTCAAAATAAATGATTTCAAAAATTCTTACATGTAGCTGTACATTATTTTACCTTCTAAAGAGATCTTCTCAAATCTAGCTGTCAATGAACCATTATAATCCCTGCCTTCCACTCCTCACCCTCCCATCCAAACCACCAAGCTTATTCCAGCCAATTCTCAAATATTCATCACAGTGTGGTTGGAATATAGTTCATTTATGTTTTTTTTTTCTTTCTGGCCTCATGTCTCTTTTTTTTAGGGAGACAAAACTTCAACAATTTAACCAATAGCTCTATTAAAGCATGAAGTTGATGCTAGTCAGTTATCAACTATTTTTGTATAGCAAAATCTAAGTAAAAATTAGCTAGGTATTCTACAGGTATTCTGGCCCCAACTCTCAGACTGAAGTGAACAATAGAAACTCCTGCTATAGCGCAATGAGTTTCTTTCCTTTCCTTTGTTTTTCTTTCTTTTTTTTTTTTGTTCTTTTTGAGACAGGGGCTCACTCTGTCACCCAGGCTGGAGTGTAGTGACGTAATTGTGGCTCACTGCAGCCTCCACCTCCTGAGCCCAAAGTGATCCTCCTACCTCAGCCTCCCAAGTAGCCGGGACTACATGCACACACCACTATACCTGGCTAATTTTTGCATTTTTTGTAGAGATGGGGTTTTGCCATGTTGCTCAGGCTGGTCTCAAACTCCTGGGCTCAAGTGATCCTCCCACTTCAGCCTTTCAGAGTGCTGGAATTACAGGCATGAACCACCGTGTCTGTCTTTTTTCTTTTTTAGAGCTGGGGGTCTCGATATGCCTCCCAGGCTGAACTTGAACTACTGGGCTCAAGAGATCTTTCCATCTCAGCCTCCCAAGCAGCAAGAACTACAGGCACGTACCACCGTGCCTGGTTAGTGCAGAGAGTTTCTTAAATAATGTCATTTTGCCTCTCCGCTGGACGAAGGCTCTATACTGTATCATGTTTTCCTATTTTAGCGAATGAGGTCTTGGAACAGAGCTGCATTTCAGCTGATTCAAGCTAGTTGTGCCCTGCATTGGCACAGAGTTGGCAACAATGGCTAAAATCAGATTTGGGCTTAACACGGTTTGCAAATTGTAAATGCCATCCTTGTCTCCCATTATATGGATAATTGAGACTTGGCTGTATTTGTCTTAAACTGAAATATAAAATTATTGCTTAAAACGCTCTAATTTTTAAAATATAACGTTTCAACAGAGCAAAGTTTTATATCTTCTAAGACCTCTCTCTGATTTGGTACCAGTATTTGGAATTAGTAAGGAATTCTTTTCCTTATACATTCAGAGCATATTCAAAAGCTGCTGCTCTTAAACATGCTGTACTCTAACTTAGCAGCTCATTGGAAAGCTCTCAGGAATGTCCCCTGATATATCCATCACTTATCTAAGTACAGTCTTATCTATTCCTTCCGGTCCTAAAATCGGCATGCACAGGCACTAACACTGCTCCCTGTCTCTATGCGGAAACATGCATGATGAGTGCTATGAAGTGTCTATGTACCCAGTTCTATTCTTACAATGAAAAAAGAAAAAACAAAAAAAAATGATTTTTCTCAGAAACCTGAAAGCCAGGCATAAGCCATCTAGGCATCATAAATTTCTGCATAAATTAACAACTTATTAATTTCTGAAATATACATTTGATGTCTCACACCTAGGATTTCAATGTCTGAAACAGGAATTAGAAACTGCCCTGCGCTATTGATAATCAGATGGAAAATTCTAGATTGCATCTACAGAGCATAAAATAGGCTCATGCAATACTTCACAGCTGCAGTGCTTATGGAATAAACTCTTCTGAAAGAAAAACAATAATGTCTCATGAACAAAGATTCAAAATCTGCTCTACATATTTGCTGTGTGAGTTAGGACTCTAAGATTCCCAAATAATTAAAATTATATACATTAAATCTGCTTTTAATAGAATCAGTGATAAGACTTTCCATTATAACATTCCTCTGCAGTGGCTAGAAGTTGAATTCATTCAAAGACTGCAGAATTAGCTTTTTCCATGAATGAATGTAAAGTTAGCTATGTCTATTTTGGAGTAATTTTTCATTTCAAGGTAAACAAAATGTTCAAAGTAAATTATATACTAATACTGCGATGACATTTAAGAGTGATTCTCTATTCCACTCTCATGCTCCTTAGCCAGACAGAATTATCTACTTTAAATGTACAGTAATATTTACCAAGATGAGAGGATAGAAGGAGGAGGCGTGGTCTGATACCAAAACAACATCCAAGGATCCCCTGTATTTAGCTGACTGCTATGTCCTGTGTTGACGTTAGCAAGGTCATACAACTTGGGGCATAATTCAGTCCTTCTAATCATAAAATGGAATGTTTGATACAAATGAGTTGATATTTTTAAAAAGTTACTTTGAAGTGTCTCCTCTTAATGTAGACAAGATTGAAAAAAGAAAGGAAAAGAAAATAAAGGAAGAAAAGGAAAGAAAGAAAAAGCCTAAAGTGAAATGATATCTACTAAGTCCAAAGAAAACAACCAGGAAACAGCACAACAAAAAATAGAGGCAAAAGCAAAGCTGGAAGTTAATGCTCCTGGGTTTTAAACATAGAGCTATGGCTTAGTTGTGCATTTCCAGAATGCTAGAGACAGGAGGGTTAAGTAGAAGAATGAGTGCATGCCACTAAAATATTCCACACAGATGGTGAGAGTTGAATGTTAGGGTGGGGGTGGAGATGGGAGAAATAGTAGGGCAATGGGTAAATAATATTCGTACCTCTAATATGAAAAATGTCACATCTAGCACGAAGGTTGTAAGAGCCCTCTAACTTTTTGTAAGTGAGCTCCTCGTTAGTATAAAATCAGGACACAATTTTAGAGCAAGGACTGATTAGTAAAGTATTCACTTCAGAATGTCATGTTTTTATTAATTAAGGAAATAATTTCTCTTGTATGATGCACATCTACAGAATTCAAGAGGAATAATTAATCCTCAGAACTAAGCACAGTCCTGCAGTCTCTTTCTGGAGGTAGTCCAGTATGAGATTATTGGGACTGTACAGATTTCACTAAAATGTAATTTTCTATCTGTGCTATAAGTTAGAAAGAGGGATATTTATATTTTTCTACCGGATTTATATTTTACTGTTTATTATTTTAAGTGTGCCAGCACAGACTAACTCACAGCTTCTGCATCTTTGACTAACAGATTTAAAATAAAAATTTGCTGACACTTCCTGCATCACAGATGTCTAACTTCTGCGCCACAGATTAGATGTGGACATGTTCAAGTAGCTACATCACATCAGAAGGCAGTCAGATGAGTTAATGGGTTAAAGAAAAAAACAGCTAAGCAAACACACAGCTCAACTAGGTAAACACATTGCATGCAGTGGCTGGAGATTCTGCAGAGAGGATTCTAAATGTACCACAGTTCATTAATATTCTGTTGCACAGATAAAACATGGATCACATCTAATGAATGTCACAAATAACCCTTCTCTCGGACTCTAATCCATTGTAATGTCTTCTACTATTCAACGCAGACAGAGGCCTTTCTTTAGAAAAAGGAAATATGGGGATAAACAAACAGTAAGAGAGAAGGAGAAAAAGACAGATACACCATGGCCTACTGATACATTCTTTCACAATGAGCTGTTAAGATGTTTCCAGAACTGGGGTTTAGTAACTTTAAATATGCAGCAATGCTTTTCCTCTGACTGCAATGCAAAATGCTGGTCTGGGTGTCCACATTAGCCGAAACCAAATGTCATGCATTTAAGACATGTTCTTCCACCTCACACTGCAGTGCTCTGAGGCTGTCACTACAAACAAATGCTAAATAGCTATTGGTCGCCGGAAAGCGAGTGCCATGCAGAAAGCATTAAAATATTAAAGACAGACAATACTTACTCCAAGGTCAGCCCCGGAATCTGTAGCCTTTCCCGCTGGGCTTTCATGCTTGTTATGTGTTAGCACACTCTATTGTAACCATGACACACACTCCCTGCTAGCGTCCCGGTGATGACAGAGAGCCAAACCGAACCTCTCTAAAGGACTGGACTAACACTCTCTCGAGGGGGAGGGGGAGGCTGCAAGTTTGGGTCCTTCCACCTCTAGCTGTAATCAAGAGATGTCAGCTGCTTTCCTCAGGTTAACGGCAGTGCACACTGCACTGATTTTGTTAAAGGAACGAGGCTTGCAGCTCTGCATATCAAGTAATTGGTTTCTGATTTTTTTTTTTTTTTAAAGAAAGTCGCTCCACTCACAGACCCACTTTTCAAAAACCTCAGTGAAATCAAAAGTCCTTTTCACCCTGCAGACTGGGGCAAAAAAATAAAGCAACAGTGTCATACTTGTGAAAGAGTTTATCTCAGCACACTTCAACTACTCCCCACCTCCCTGTGATGCTCTCGAATAGGATTCAGCCACCCTGAGGAGGCTCGTCTTACACTTCCCTTGGTGGAGTTAACTAAATCACTCATAGTCCCCAAGAAAGAAATGAGGAATAGTGCCACATAAAAATAATTAGATCTTTCTCTATATATGGCAATCATCAGAAAGAGGGATAAACTAACTGCATTAACTTGGGGGAAGCCAGACTCTGTTGTGTGGCAAAGACTTGTGTGAACAGGCAAACCTTATGATAGGAAACTACCAACTGGAAACGCAAGAGATAGGCATTTGGATTTTTATTTTTGAAAAGCTCATTTTTAAGACCTCAGTGCTGTATACTTTACAAAAGCGATCTGATATGAATAAGGAGGGAAAAAGAGAACATGTGCTTTCAAAACCTGAAAGTTTCACCTTGTATTTATTCAAAAACCTAATTTTTCACAGCATTCATAACTTGGCACTAAGTGTACTTCCACTGTTGCGTATGAAGAACGTAACTGACTCACTTCCTCTAATGCATTTTAAAGTGTTTTAAAACTTGGCAACCCCTGGTTTGTTGAGAAGAAACACTAGAACTAATTAGAGCTTTATTTTATCAAGAATTCTAATTTTCAAGTACTACAAGGCATCTCTCTCTCTCTCTCTCTCTCTCACACACACACACACACACACACACACAAAGAGAGAGAGACAGAGCCAAACTGGGTGAAATAGCAAGTACATTCAAGCAGTTACATTTCAAAGGCTATGAAGTCAAACTCCGTTTTTTTGCAGATGAAGAAACTGAGGGCACACAGTCGGCGGCTA
>CAUYLG010030031.1:0-49933 GCA_963573385.1 Cacajao melanocephalus
TGATTTGGCTCTCTGTTTGTCTGTTATTGGTGTATAGGAGTGCTAGGGATTTCTGCACATTGATTTTGTATCCACAGACTTTGCTGAAGTTGCTTATTAGCTTAAGATTTTGGGGCTGATGAGAGGAAACACTTCTAAACAAAAATACAAGCATAAATGTTTAACAGAACAATAATGTCTTAGCAATCTATCAATAAGTATTTAATGTATACTATTATACTGCAAGTTACAATTAAGGGAGAAACCTAAAAATGTAGATAAAAGCCTGAATTTCCCCAAAAGATAAGACTAGCTAGATAAAACAGAGTGATTAAGTACCGAATTGTATGTGTTACACTAGAATCACAACAGGCGTTCCAAGACAGGAAAGATTAGAGGGGTGAATGGAGCAGGCGAGACTAGGAATGAGCCGTGCAAAATATTAGGGACATTCGTAGGCAGAGAGGTGGCTCAGGGGTGCTCCAGAATCTCTGTCATCAATAGGCAATGATAAAAATGGTAATAAATGTATATTTCCTGTATATTTCCAGGAATGACTTATTGTAGACAGGTGAGGGAGCTGGGCCAATGGGGACCCTGATGATTAAAGCAAAGATATCACATTGAGAAATGGGAGCAAAATTTGAGTGTTGAGGAGGAGGCAATGATGAATAGATAATCGGGATCATTAATGAACAAGGGGTGTCTTTCATTAGCAGGAAATGAGTTATTAGCTTCATAACTCATAGTTTCTATCATTTTCACAAGGAATACCTGGTAAATTTTTACCTCTTATCTTACTTTGTTCTGATATGTTGTGCTACGAAATCAATTCTTTGTTTAAATAAAGTAGGAATAAAACATTAGGGCTTATTCTCATAGAATTCTTCTTTGCAGACTGGGCCAATTCATCATTTTTACATTAGACTTTACAGCAGAGAAGAATAAGTAAAGCTGTGTGATATTCCAATTTCTATTTGGTTTCAGCCGTACTATCAATAAATTATTATACCTGAGAACATGCAATTAGAGAAAACGTAACTCCCACTTTCCCATTAATAAAAATGGGAAATACATAAAGGAATTGTTAAAAAAACTATACCATTAAAATTAAACTTAAATTTTTTTAGTAAATTAACTTACTGAACAATTAAAATTAACTAAGAGAAAAAAAGGAGGTATCTTAAGAATTCTACTTGGAGAGTAAAATAAGATTTCTGATTTTGGCATTTAGTTTCAGTACCCAGAATCGTCTTTAAAGTTCATACCAGTTCCATTTATTTAGAACTTTTGCAGCTGTACAAAAGTACTAGAAAAACTCAGAAAAACACAAAACAAACACTCATAATTACATCACGTATATATGGTGTTCACATTTTGACATATGATCTATAGTTATAATTTTCTATGCATTTAAAATATACTTTGTAGGATGAGTTCATGTCTTTTGCAGGGACATGGATGAAGCTGGAAACCATCATTTTCAGCAAACCAACAAAAGAACAGAAAACCAAACACCACATTATCAGTCATAAGTGGGAGCTGAACAATGAGAACACATGGACACAGGGAGGGGAACATCATATATAGGGGCCTGTCGGAGGGTGGGAGGGTAGGGGAGGGAGGGTATTAGGAGAAATACCTAATGTAGATGACTGGATGATGGGTGCAGCAAACCACCATGGCACATGTATACCTATGTAACAAACCTGCACATTCTGTACATGTACCCCAGAACTTAAAGTATAATAAAAAAAAAAATTAAATATACTTTAAAAATTACATACTATATCAACTGTTTTGCATACATGTGACAATCTTTCTCAACAGTTTCATAGTTATGTATCATATGAAGTGTTCTGTTTTAATTAATCTGTTTATATGGTCCCAGATTTTTTCCTGTCGCAAATAATACTGTGGCAAAACATCTTTGCACACACTTCTTTCCATATCTATGGGATTTCATTTTAAAGAGTGGTGCTAACCAAAACTAGATCATGAGAACTGTAATTCTCTCACTCTTACTCTGTTCAAATAAATGAGTATAATTAAAATTATGTGTCTCATCTCCACCTCTCCCATCAGGTATTTGATAGTAACTGATCATTAGCAACTGCCTCTACAGTGATCTCATTTACACTAATTAACAAAATCCAATAAGGCTGAAATTTATTGTCCTGTTCAGTGAATCATAATCTGGCAGCTGTTACTACCAAGGCAGGCATTTGTGCCTGCCTGTTCACAGATTGTCTGAAAAAGCATTTTGCTGGTTATCATCTTATGAACTTACTCTTAGAAGGCAATATGATAGGAAACACATCACTAAATTTCTCTATTGAAAAAAGTTCAAATTCATTTTACACTGGGGATTCCCATACAAAAAAGACAACTCCTTTAATTAATAAATGTCTATGCCAAAGAAAACCAGTATATCTGGAGAACACCCATTTTGAGAGACACTCTAGATGAGAAACAATCTTATCCAAGCATTTCTTCTGTGACATTGATTAGAGAGAGATAACACTGCTGAGAGGAAGCTGAACTCATTTGGCAAGTTCTTCTTTAATTTTCCATCTCAGAATCAATCTGGTGTATCCATTTTTTACATGCCAGGTCTTACCTTTTTATTTATATTTACAATACAAGAACCAATGCCCAATTGTGTTCATTGTTGGTGCAATAATAGCAAGAACAGAAAGAAGTAAATCTCTGTCATGATTAGACTAAGGTCTTAGAATTATTACTTATTTCTGAAAAATAAGATAAAACATAATCTGAATTTGGCTTGTTCTGATGTCAAACATGAATGCCAGCTAAATTTAATCATGATAAAAATGTGCCAAGAATATAGTCAAGTCTTCTTAATCTTGGCTGTTTTAGTTAGGTGACATGTCTTAAAGCCCAACAGAACTTCCATGTGATTAAAATAGCTTTTTCGTTCACGTTATTTTTAATATTTTTAATGTTAAAAGCATATTTAAGAAACATATTTTTATTTATTTATTTTTAATTTCTACATATTGAATAACCAAATTCATATAGCTTCTCAATACTACAATTCATACAAAGATAACATCTTTATATTAGAAAGATGGTCACTGCACAGTCACACAGGCTAGGGGAATAATGTTTCCTACACCTCCGAGCAGACAACAAGGCCTATGTTTTGAAAACCTCAAAGGACAGCAGTGATTATAATTACTGGTGTAAATAGGTATTTCATTTTGTTCAAAAGATAAATTTATATTATGTGTATGGCTTTTTTAAAAAAAATATCTAGTTTATCTAAAATATAGTTTGGTCTAAGCAGTGAGAGAGGGTTCCAAATTTACTGTCTGTTTTCCAAATGATTACACAGTTATCCTCAAACTATGTGTTAAATAATATGTGTTTTCCTCCATGGCATGAAATGTTGCCTTCATTATATGCTGAAGCTCACATACAATTGGGTTTATTTCTGGACTTTCTAGGTCCTTGATCTGTTTAGTCATGTAACAAGACCACAGTGTTTTCCTTACTACAGCTTTACACTTTACACAACCTTGCACTGTTTTCACTAATGGAAATCAATTTTGTAATCTGCGCAACGTTCGCCTTCATTTCTCTTCCCTTTCCCGATATTTCTTGATATTCTTTCAAAATATCTTTTTCAAGTAATATTTTGAATCCTATTTTCTAGATTAAAAAAACTATTTTAAACTATTTTTATAGTAAGTCTCCTTTTTGACATTATACTATTTATTTTAGTTGGGCAGGTATAAAAGATATAATCTCTGCCATCCAGGAATTTACAATCTAATGAAATGAATACAGATCAACTTAAATATCATTTGGGCAGCTGGGCAGTAAAGTGTGTTGCTTATCTGGTTTACTTAATCTAGACCTTGACAGTAATGTAAGAATCAATCAAGAAGAAATAGGAATATGTAACAATCGTTTGATATCTATAACATGAATCTTTAGGAAGACAAAAAAACCACAATCCAGAATAAGATCTGTGTACACACTTTACTATGTAGAAACACTAAAAATAGAGACAAAAATTCTAAGGATATGATACAATAGAATTGTGATTATTAACTTCTGCCCGTGAATCAATCAGCACACACTTCCTCTATTCTGAGCACATAAAAACCCCAGACACAGCCAAACTTAGACACGCATTGGGATGGCCTGCCTGTGGAAAGGAGCTACCAACTTCAGGTCTCCTGAGAGCTGTTCTGTCACTCAATAAAGCTCCTCTGTGCCTTGCTCACCCTCCAATGGTCCATGTAACCTCGTTCTTTCTGGATGCGAGACAAGAATTCAGGACCTGCCAAATGGCAGGAATGAAAGGAGCTGTAACTCATTCCTGGCTGGCCAGCTCACCAAGCTGCAGATGGTGACATGCTCCTGGACTGTGGGAGTAAAAAGTGGTGACGTTTCAGGGGTCCCAGACTTCAGGGTTCCCCAAGCTAGAATTTCTGTAGCACTGTAGGCCTCCCACACTCCACTGACTCCAGGTGGCCACCCCACACGATGGGAAGCAATGGTAGATCTGGGCCAGTCCAGGAGCCATGGGCTGGGGTGGGGCAGTGGGACTGAAAGAGTTGTAACATAAACAGGTTGAAATCTGCACTGAAATATAACCCCACCAATTGCTGCACTGTGGGCAGTAAGAGGGAAAGAAGAGCTGTGGCCTTTCTGGGGGCCCCAGACCTCAGGACTCCCCAAGCTTGGGCTGTAACATGCTGTAACACCCTCTCTGGGGCTCTGTGGTTTCTGAAATCTCCAAGCTTTCAGGGGCCACTTCATTCCCTAGCGCCTGCAGTGGAAACCACTTGTGATACAATAGGTTCAGCTGCAGCCTCACACGGAGCCAGGTTGCCTGTGCTGGTGCCTAGAGCTGCCAGCCCCACCACAGCCAAAATGCCTCGCTATGCACAGTGGCCAGACCCTGTGCTCACTCACTCATGCACCCCTTGCCACTCCACACCTGGCTTGCCCTTGGCAGGTGTAGGATCCAGGCCTATAGTGCAAGCTGAGCTCAGCCTGCCAGGCTGAGTGGATGGAATGAGCACAGTGGACAAGAGCAAAACCCAAGCAGAGGCACCACCAGTCGCAAAGGTTTCTGGCTGGCGAAGTGACACCCAAAGGATCATATGACAGAATCAACAGAAAGGAGCATCTGGGTTAAGATAAGCGGTGGTGAAGACAAGGGTTTTATTACATAGATGAAGTTACATGGGTGTCTGCCCTTGGAGGCAATAGATGGCATATGTTTCCTATTAGACCTTTAAAAGATGCTAGACTCTTAGCTAATCTCTTCAGGATGAAAAAGAAAAAGACTGGAAAGGGAAGGAGATTCACTCTAGAATGCAAATTTCCTCCACAAGAGAGAGTTTGCAGGGTGATTTCAAAATACATTAAATAAATATATTTTGGGTAAAATAATTTCTTTCAGGGTTTGCTGTCTGTCATGTAATACTATACTAGTGTCAGGTTGCAATTTAGTATCTTATTGCTATATAGAATCTGTTTCGTCAGTCTTAAGATCTCTGTTTTAATGTTAATGCTGATCAATTCTGCCTGAATTCCAAAAGGAGGAGGGTATAATAAGGCATGTCTGACCCACACTTCCCATCATGGCTTGAACTAGTTTTTCAGGTTAAATTTGGAATGCTCTAGGCTGAGAGGAGAGGTCCATTCAGTCAACTGAGGACTGAAAATGTTAGTTTTGATTTATAATCTCACCAACAAGTCCTTTATCCAGATTGATACTGAGTTAAACATAGGGCTACAGGCCTTTTAGCAGCTCACAATATAATTCCTATATAAATCTATAGGTTAGACTCTGCCCTAACTGGAAAATATCGTAATCATTAAGACCAAGAGCTATCTTTAAATGTAAATATATTTATAAAAACTATAATATTATGTTTGTATGATATGATTGACACTTCATAGCTAGGAAAAATATTTTATCATACCTACTATATTCTTTTAAACTTTTTGTAAATCATTTTATTGTCTTAACAGATAGATACACTCCAAATAACATAGTGACTCATTGGCCAGAGAAAATCAGTTTGTAATATAAATAATATATAAATTTACTTCTATAAATTATTTTCCTTATTTATAATTATTTAAATTTGTATTTTAGATTCTTGCTACCACCCTCTCTGACATATACTATTGTAAAATTGAAAGAAATTTACTCCAGTATAGCAAACATCCCAAATCAAAACCTATGGTTTTCTTGATCTTAATGAGCCAATTTATATACAGACATATCCCAGCTATCTAACATTGGCGTAGGTCCCTGAGGCCTATCTTTCTCATTATAAATATTCCAACTTATCAAAAATAATTCAGTCTTGCTCAGGTCTTTGAGGCTTGGCTCTACTAGTGAACAAGTAGGGTCACAGCACAGTTCTTCCAGAATGGTAATTAATAATAAGTAGTATTTACATAGGACTTTGCATCTTCAAAGGAGTTTGCAAACACTTATTAACCTACGTCCTAACCCCTTTAAAGGAAATGAGCAGGAATTAGCATTTGCTTTATGAATGGAACACTGATTTACAATACAGCTGTGAATATGCATGGTCTAAATGGGTTACTAAGAAGTATTATAATGTCTTTTCTCATGCATTGCAGAAGATTCTAGGGTAAGTTTTCTCCACGTTAGTACTGTTGACATTTTAGCCTGGATAATTACTTTTTGTGGGGGTTGTTCTGTTCATTATAAGATATTTAATAGCATTCTTGGTCTCTGCTCACTAGACTAGCACCACCACCCACTCTTGACAATCAAAAAGTATCCAGATGTCGTCACCTGGAGAGGGCAAAGATCATCTCAAGTTGTGAGCCACTGTCTAGAAGAAAGAACCAAAAATGGCCTATGATCTGTGACTTTAGAGATGAATAGAATTTAGAAGTTTGAGGACTGCCATGGCACGTACTCAAAGAAGGCATTTCAATAAAGGATACAGGATATTGTTAGATTTTGAAAGGATCAAGCATAGCAGGTCAAGAAAGAACAAATCCATTTTTTATCGAATGCACCTCCTTTTATCACTATATATTACAGCACCTCTGTGTCTATTATTTTTCCTTCTCACATTATGTGCAAAAATTAATTGTACGGTACAACATTCTAAACATCACTCTAATACACACACATGTGCATACATTTAGTCCTCAAAACAACTCTATAAAACAGATACCATTATTATACTACTTTATAGAAGAGGAAACTAAGGCATGGGAAGTTGTATAACTTGACTTAGTAGAGTAACCAGATTTCAGATCCAGGTTTGTTATTTCCATGGTCTGTGCTCTTTATCACAGACATACACATGTGTTTTTTTTTTTTTTTTAAGCAGAGAGGTTTTCAGCAGTGGACATCATTAATTTCATATGTGTCAGTTTTAATCTCTAAGAAACAACAGTGATACTATGGATAACAAAAGAAGAAAAGTTTCAAAAAGAAATGGGATGAGGCAAGACTGTGTAGGTGTACTGCAAATATATTTATAAAACATTCAATAAACACAAGAGGCACTAAAGCATGAAAGATTCATTCACACAGAATTATTCATAGCTTCAAAGATCTAAACCAAAAATAATATTAGGTAAATAGATGATGAGGCAAAAAATTATAAGCAGCATAAAAATTGTAAATTCCCAGGTGGTAAGAAAAAGGAAATTATCATGGCTAGGGTATTAGGGTAGTTTTGTGCATAAAAACACCATATGATCCATGACTTTAGGGATAAATAGAATTTGGAAATTTGAGGAATGCCATGGCAAGTGCTCAGAGAGGGCATTTTATGTAGAGGAAACAGGATATTCATGGATGTATTAGTCTGTTCTCACACTGATAAAGACATATCCAAGACTGGGCCATTTAAAAAAGAAGACGGTTTAATGGACTTAGAGTTTCACATGCCACAAGATTGTTAGTAGTCTTTTGTTCCTTGCAGCTACAATTCCACATGGCTAGGGAGGCCTCACACGATGGCAGAAGGCAAGGAGGAGCAAGTCATGTCTTACATGGATGGCAGCAGGCAAACAGAGAGAGCTTGTGCAGAGAAACTCCCATGTTTAAAACCATCCGATCTCATGAGACTTATTCACTATCACAAGAACAGCATGGGAAAGACCTGCCCCCATGATTCAGTCATCTCCCACATAGTATGGGAATTATGGGAGCTACAAGATAAGATAAGGTGAGGACACAGAGCCAAACCATATCAATGGAATTTGAAAGGGTAAAACATAGTAAGTCAGTTTGGCCAGAGAAGGCTAAACAGAGAGATAAAAATGAAAAATTATTGTGAGGTCAGATTACAAATAAATTACAATAAACTTATATTTCTTCCAGTATCAGAACAAATGATAAAGGAAGAAAATGAAGCATTTCTTCAGTGTCTTTGAAGCACTAAACACTGCTGAGCACATTGACAAGCATTGTCTTGCTTAATCATTGAAAGGTTTCAGAAAGAAGACAGCATGAGGAGACTGTATCACTTACCAATTGCTGTCTTCTCATCTGCAAGCTCAAGTGGGAAAGCATCTGCTTTTCTGCTCTCAGGATTGCTGGCAGTCTTCTGTTCCTTGCAGCTATAGGGTCCAATTTGATTCTGTAAAAATAAGAAAACACAGGGGACAGGGAAGACTGATAAATCTGCTAGTGAGATTGAGTCTTATTTAATTGTAATTAATCATAAGAGTGACATTCCATCCCATTTTTCATATTCTGTTGACAAGAAAGCCACAGGTCCTTCCTATAACCAGATGGAAGAGATTCTACCAGAGTGTGAACATCAGAAATCAGGGATTGTGGGAAATGACCTTAAAATCTGTCTACCTCAGTCTGTCCTCTGACTCCCAATGATACACGCTCTCCCAAGATTCCCAAGAGTTTTATACCATTATCATATCAGCAAAGTACAAAACTCATTATCCAATCCAGGTTCAGGTGTAGATGAGGTTCCAGATATATACTAAGTACAGCTCTCTAGCTATGGACTTGCAAAAATGTAGAGAATTTCCCTGCCCACATGTGCAATTGTGGGACAGACATGGGATAACAGCAATAGCCATTTCCCTCCAGAAGTGGGGGTGAAATGCAAAGTAAAAAAGTCCCTTGCCCAAAGCCCTTCTGAGATAGAGCCAAACAAATGTTCAGAGTTCCTCAATAGCTTTTAAAGTTGGGACATAATTATTTGGGGCTCTTGGTTCCACTTTCTGGACTCATGGTTCTGCCCTCTGAGTCATTCTTCTTTTTCATCAAAGAAAGCAAATGTTTGCAGCTGAGTAGTTTTCTGAGACTGCTTCCTGCCAGTAGAATTTTAATAGTCCCTCAGCCTCCTTTTATTTTATACTCTCTCTGTTCCCTGTAATCTAAGCTCGTAGTGTTTATGCTAAAATAATTTTCTCAACACTGTTGACTTTTTGTTGAGTTAATACTGATTTTATTCCACTAAACAAAAGCTACACAATAGATCATTGCAAGATAAGTCTTCTTCTACTTCATCTTTTTGCTTAGATGGTGTATTAGTCTGTTCTAATGCTGCTAATAAAAAAGACATACCCAAAACTGGGTATTTATTTTAAAAAGAGGTTCAATTGATTCACAGTTCCACAGGACTGGGGAGGTTTCAGGAAACTTACAATCATGGTGGGTGGGGAAGAAAACATGTCCTTCTTTACATGGTAGCAGGAAGGAGAAGTGCCACGCAAAAGGGGGAAAATCCCCTTATAAAACCATCAGATCTCATGAGAACTCACTCATTATCATGAAAACAGCATGAGGGTAAACACCCCATGATTAAATTATCTTCCACTGGGTCCCTCCCACAACATGTGGGGATTATGGGAACTACAATGCAAGATGAGATTTGGGTGGGGACACAGCCAAACCATGTTAAATGGCTTAGAGACAACATACTTAACCTTCCTATGAGCCCCATAGGTTGATTGTGAAGATCTAAGAGGATCTCTTTAAAGGATTCTGTGAAATTAAATAATCTAACCTTTAGGTATATCTAAGGTTAGAGCAAAGTTTGCACAATCATATCTTTGTAATTTTCTGCATACCATATTTTTGGAAGCAATTTCTTAATCTCAGCAGTTTTGGCTTTCTGGAGATGCTGAGAATTCTCAAAATCATCAACTTGTGGTTCACTTTTGTTTAAAAGACAAAAACAGATTTGTTTAAATCTTACTGTATAAGCAACAAGAAACCAGGTGACTTTGTCAGCACCTTGCTTGAAAATCTCTTTGACTCTATAACTGAGTTTGTCACCTACAAGTTCTGATTTTTACATAATTACAGGAGACAATTTGCCAAGGATTTTACCACTGTATGACAATGATCCCTCTTACTCCACTTTCCAATAATATGTTTCTTGCTTCCTTTTGAGACTTCACTGGCAGTGACCTTAAAATCCAGACTTCTAATTAATAGTCTGCTCAGTAACTTAGACTTTTTGTGTTATAAACCTCACATTTCCTTCTGACTCTACCAATTACTCATTTCCCAAGTCACTTTTTAGGTATTTGTTAAGCAGCACCAACTTCTGGGACTAAAAATCTACATTAGTGTTCTACTGTTGCTTTCTCTTCTGAAGGATAAACTAGGGCACTAGCACTATCACATCCCTACTCTCATGATTGTTGTTTGAACTCAGTTCTTTGAGGCTGTGAGATCTATGTTCTGTTACGCCTTCAAACCCAGCAAGAGGTGAGAAAAAGGTTCCACCTAGCTAAGTCCCTAGACATAGCTGAACCATGTAAGACATTCCTGCTGTGAAGACACTGAATACCTGACCATAATTAAAATGGCTTTCTATACCACTAAGTTTGGGATCAACTTGCTGTGTAATAATAGTAGCTGGAACAATATTCCTTAGTCTGATTTTTGTTTCTTTAATAAGTAAACTCAGTTAAATTCTCTTTAAATAAATTATGAAAGTAACCATGATTTGTTGGCAGAAATTTTAATATAGCATACTATATCCTATACCATATTTAAAATTTGCTAAAAATTAACTATATGTTTCAGCACCAAGAATATATTAAAATACTTTAATTTTCTGATTTTTAATTTTTGCAAACTAGACTTCCAAAAAGTCAAGTGGACTAGATTTTTGAAAATGGTCATGGTTTTTCTCTAAATGGCTAGAGAAAGAGAATGTTTGGAGATTTTGCAAACACAACTCTACACATAAATACACTGAGGTTATGCATAGTGTTCTATCACTAACAAATAAAAGGCAAACTGGATATGATTGCCAATATAGTTTCTTCTTTGTGTAATATTGTTTTTGGAACTGCTAGCAAAAATTTGATATAATATATGGGAATTTTGTGCAGGTGAATACAATTTATTAATCTGGTGACAATTATCTTGATATGTATTTGTAACATTATGTATATGTTCTTCATTAACTTGTGTCTTAATATACCTTATTTTTCCTTCTTTTATTAAAGATAGACTATAAGACAAATTAAGATGTATATGATTAGGAATAAAAATAATTCAAAACTGAATAATGTCCATAACCTCTATGTTGGCACGGGATGTTCAGATGAGTGATCATGATTCAGTAAATGAAACATTCACCACTTGTCAGCCTCAACTATTACAAGTGCTTACTTAATTTCTACTCAGAGGCTTTCAAATTACTCAGTTTTAAAGGAAACATTAGTTATTTATCAAATTATATAAAAAGCCAAAGATATTAAAGCCATTACTAACTTTAGATGGAAACATCTTTGTATACCCTTGAGGTTCCCAAACTATGTGTTGAAAAATGATAGTCTACCCCAAGGGCAGACACACTATAGATGGCTTGTTGTCACTCAAGACTAAATTATACAACTCACAGCATCCTCTACAGCTATTAACAATACCAACTTTCCAGCAGAAATGAAATAATTAACAGAATGAAATGGAAAAAAATCAGTAAAAAGACTCCGCGTTTTCTTTTGGTACTTTGGTTTTAGAAATCCCAAAAGTGCTGCTCCAATAATTGTAGAAATCACTGTTAGAGTCATAAAAAAAGAATATGTCTTACTCCCTTAAATTATATGAAGCATGAATTTCAGGAACTCATAGTGCTGAATGATATGTTTGTCCTTAAATGCTAAGAAATATATTTTGTGAGAATTTGGAGACTCATATTAGTCACTGAATTAAATTTCCTTTTATATCTTACAAGGGTACACCTTAAATCTAACAGTGGCTGCCAGATGTCTATCTATTCCTTAATCAGCAAGTAGAAAAATCTAAGAAATGGTAGTGGTATTCATTAAGAGCATCAAGAGCTTTGGCCATTTTACCACCATTAATTCAAACTGAGCAACTAAATTCCAACTCATCAAGATTCTCAAGAATTCAAGAATTTTGTTTCATTTATTTATCTAATCCCATAACAGAAAGCATGGTAACATTAATATAAAACAACACTTACTATTATTTGAGCAACAACCCTCTGTCAGAGTTATATAAGTAAAGTTTGGCTTTTAATCATTAGGCAATGCTCTCCTGAATTTCTATACCGAATCTCTCTACAAAAGGGAGATAATTCAATCTAATTGTATCATGGAGAAAATAATATGATTCTTTGTCTTGAAAGTGCATTTGTTTAGGAAGTGGTTTGTTCATATAGTGATATTAGAGATTAATGAAAGTATCACATCTATGAAAGATATTTTATTTACATAAGATAGAAGAATCTCATATATTCAAACCAAAGGTTGATGGAAATGAAAAGCAGTTCCTTGGAAAAACCACGACTTGAAAAAGTCATTGGTAGATGCATGTATAGAGATTCCCTCACCTCCCCAGGATCACGCTATCAGCTGCTCACCAAGTCCCACCTCCCATACCTATCATGGATACTAGTTGAGGACTTCACCATAAAAATAAAAGGTCAGGAGGCTGAGGCAGGAGGACTGGTGGAGATCAGGAAGTGGAGACCAGCCTAGCTGACATAGCTAGACCCCATCTCTACAAAAAATTTTTTGAAAAGTTATCAGGGCATGGTGTCATGTGTCTGTAGTCCCAGCTACTCAGGAGGCTGCAGGAGAGAACAAGACCCCCATCTCAAGTAAGCAAATAAATACAAAATGTGCGTTAATAAATTAATTCAAGGTTGCCAGTAAATGGCTCTTGGATGTACCACAATGTTAAAGTTGGAAAGGACCTCAGAGATCATTACATTCATGTCCTACTAAAATACTAAGGACCAGGAGGTTAGGTGCCTTTTAAAGGGTTAGATCTAGGGAAGAGTGACATTGGAAGAAGGTAGATGTCCCAGACCTCTTCTTGCTCCACCCCCATCAATGTTGACTTAAAAATATTTTATGTGGTTTAATATTTTATGTAGTTAAATATGGTTTATAGTTACACATATTATTTCTATGAGTTTAAGTTTCCAGTAGCGCATAGATTTTTTTCTTTTAAATCTAGTTCCTGAGTTTCGTCAGCTTATTTCTGAGTTTTTCCAGTTCTGAAATAGTATGTTCTTTCACATCTTCTATTCTAAAAAAAAAATTAACTTTGATCTGCTTTAGGGGCATTTCTTTCTTACGTGAGTTTTCTTTTGTGGAAATGTATTCTTTCAATTACATTATTTTCTTCTTATTTGTGTATATTTAGCCCACATATCATTTGGTTCCTTGTTTTCAGGTGAGCTTAGCTTCTCTGAAGATCTAGAAGAAAATGTAGTTAATGGTAATTTTTCTAATGTCATAGAATTCCCACTAGTGCGTTGATTTTTAAAACCATAATGGTTTGCTTTCTGAAAACGCTGGCTGCTTCCTCCATACCTTCATGTGGACCTTCTATTTCCTTTGTCTCTCTATTGCCCCTATTTTGCTCATCTTTTATTCCATTCCCACCATCTTTTCTTCATTATGAGGTCCTGACCTGGAAAACATCAATGGTGGCTCAGTTCTGAGAAGTCATAGGTACTAAGCACTTCAGATTTACCCAGGGCTCCTTTCCCTCACATGTTATTCCACTGGACAAAGTCCCTCTTAGTTTCAGGTGCTGATCTCAGACTTGCCGACGTGCTTTCCTGTAAATCCCTGCTAAGGAGTTTCTGCTTTCTCAGGTTCATCTGTTTTCTTCACACACATATGAATGTCTGTTTTCATCCATTCATCACTTAGTCCTTTTGTAAATGTTGTTCATTTATTATAATGAATCCCAAAAACTACCGGCTTTTTATTTTTTGAAGCATTAAAGAAGTGTCTTATTTTTACTTAACTTACTTCCATTTTTATTGCTTAAAAAGAAATGCTGTTGAATTTCATATACCAATTTTTTATTGCTGTATTTAGTCTATTAATACAGCTACATGCCATAATGTACATTGAATATTGTATTATTTTCACATTTCTTAAAATTGAACATTACTTGGAAATATTCTATTGCTTTCTTACTGCAATATTAATTAAAAATGCATTACTGGGATGTTTTGTCTATGTTACTATACAATCAATAGTCGTTTCAAACGTTTAAATAATTTATTGAAATACAATTTACTCAGAGTATAATGAACAAATCACATGTTTAAGAGTAGGTATATCACTTTAAAAATCACCAGTTTTCCAAAGTGGCACCATTGCACGTTCCCACTAGCAACATATGAAAGTAAGTTCTGGTTGCTCCACATTCCATGCTATTTTTGATAGAGGGTGATATCAAGATTACTAAACCCTAAGATTTCAGAAGACTTTCATGTTTTTTTTATATGCTCCAAAATGTTTCAAATATCAAAGGAAGCATGTGTTCCATCAAAGGCAACCAACCTCCCCATGATGTCTATAAGTCAGAATCACCAATGCTTATTTGATTCCTCTAACTGATTGAGTGGATTCTCTTCTTCCTTCAATGTTCGCTCCAAGTACGTAATTTCAGAACATGACTATCATTTCTTCCTGGTGAACGCTATGTAAGTGCCTGCATTCCTTTAATAGAACACCCAACAAGCTCTTATTGGGGTGTGTCAATGAAGAGGTCAAAGACTTTGTTAGAACATTTTTTATGTAATTTTAAGAGTGAAAAGCCAGAAAGTAAAACTAGTTTAGACAATTCTTAGAAATGCTTGCATGTGAAAAGAAACATCAGCCAGAAAATATATGGTTTTGAAATGCTGAGGGAAACAGCCTCCAAAGAGGGAGAATCAGAGAGAAGGAAACACGAATTTTTCTCTTTCCCCTCTTACCCACTAAAATGCAAACTGAACGAAGGCAGGAATTTCTGCCTACTTTGATTACTGCTGCTTCCAGGAGTAGGACAGAGCCTAGAATTCAAGAGGCACTCATATTTGTGAATCATTAAATAACAGAAGGCAAGGTGGGGACTTGTCAATAAATACTGGGGAATAAGATAACTTTTGGAGCTGACGGGTAAGTTTACGGCCTGAATGTGGTGGTTTCACAGGTGTATACTTACCTCTAAACTCATCAAATTGTATATATTTCTCAAATATGTACTGCTTTTTGTGTGTTGATCATACCTTAAGTGGTCTAATAAATAAACAAATAAAAATGAAAAAAAAAAAGCCTTACACTAGAGGCTAAAATATCTTGCTTAAAATTCTTCATGTACTTATCTTGAGCACAAGATATAGTCCATATTCTGTAGTGGCATTTCAGACCTTCCAAAATCTACCCTACACTATTTTAACCTATCTTTCTCCCTCACCCCTAAATCTCAATGCTTTACAAATATTTCCACACACTTTTGTATCCCTATGGCTTTATTTATAATCTCTCCTCTGCAAGGAAAAACTTTCCATACCACTATGCCTGATGAAATTCTAGTTTTTCCTCCAGTTACTCACTTATTAACTCAGGTCTGGGTAAGAATAGCAGGTAAAACTAGAGCAGTTCTTAGTATGTGCTGGGGGCTATGGTTCTGTCCTCAAACATTCTGATAAGACAGGGGTCATTTGCATTTGAAAGTTTAGAAACTAAAGTTCAAAGAGGTTGTGATTGCTCAAAATGACAGGTAATTGTTAGCTGAACCATAATTGAGCCTGGAATGACTTGATTCTAAAGCTTGTGCTCTTTCCCCTCCAGGAGGATCCATCATTTCTTTAGGAATACACTAACCTTTTGTATTCTAATTATCTTATCTGTCAAAACACTGTGAGTTCTTTGAGAGCAGGAATTACTTTATTCCTCTTTTTACCCAAAGGGCTACTAATGAAGAGTAAGAACTTGTACTATTCAATGAAAGTTAATTGTTGCTTATAAGATAGATCTAGGGCTGGAAGAATTCCATGTTAGTTTAAACACAATGTATTTTCCCAAAAGTGAGCATTCCAAGGGGCCAAAGCAGCCCTGTTCACGTAGACCCCAGGTCAAGGGCATGAGTATGAAGTAGCTACTTTAGCCACCTGACTTTCAAAAAAGTTGCCATCAGCCTGAAATGAATGAACTTGAGGACACTTCTAAGTCATCAGAGATAAGGAATAGGGTGGAGCAGTTCTTAGTAAATCTGCTGTCCTGCTTTCTGGCAAGAAACCATAGCCTTGGAGAATAAAAGCCAAGTGTGTTTTTCAGTTGGCCTGAGAATACTTATCCTATCAGTAGTTGACCCAGTGTCTTTACTCATGTACTTTATTCTAGTGGCAACTGTAATCCCAGCTTCTCAGGAGGCTGAGGCAGGAGAATAGCTTGAACCTAGGAGGTGGAGGTTGCAGTGAGCTGACTTCGCACCATGGCACTCAAGCCTGGGTGACACAGTGAGACCCATCTAAAAAAAAAAAAAAAAGGAAAAGGAAAAAAAAAAAGGTAGGGGTGGCATGGTGAAATGGTCTAAAATTTGAACAATAATGGGCTACATTACAGGGCATTCAATGAAATACTGGCACAACAATTTAAAATGATGGAGGAATATTTTAGTGAATTGTAAAAATTTTCAAAATTCATTCAGAAAAGCTGATTAAATGAAGCATATAGTTTGCTTTATACATATGTGTTACATTAAATATTTATATTGTACTCTAAATATTTATTTTGTACTTTCTTTACCATTGGTAACCTAAAATACTACATGTTATTATCTTTAGTGGTAACAGTACGGACTTTTCTCCCACTGCATTTATTTGTATTTGTTTATTTGTCTCAATAGACATAAAAAAGTTTGCCAGATATAGGTGATGGGGGGATGGAGGCAGCAAACCACATTGCCATGTATGTACCTATGCAACAATCTTGCATGTTCTTCAATGTACCCCAAAACCTAAAATGCAATAAAACATATATTAAAAAAAAAGTTTAAAATTTTGCATAAAGCTCATTGGTAATGTGAAATACAAAGGATCATAAAGAGGAAACAGATTGAGACCAGTCAAAAATTTTACGGACACCAAAAAATCTGATACAACTATTATGAATCATTTTAAAAAGAATATAACACAAAAATTATTTTAATAGGATATTAAATATTTTATTTAAATTAAGAAGTATAACACAATCACATACATTTGTCTCACAGTTTGGATAAAATTTCCTTACTTTCAAATAATACACATATAGTATCTCACAGACCAAATTCCATACATTTCAATATGGTCATGAGATAGGCTGTATTCCAAAATTTGGCATATAAATTCATACATAATACATACCATATATACTGACTTTAAATAATCTATGACACCTATTAAATAGATAAAATCTAGGAAAATCACTTTTTGTGAAAACTATTTATGCCAGAATACAAATTCACATAAAAATACTTCCTTTAAAACATGTTCTATTTCACACAATTAAATTAAATGTGAGCTACTTTTAAAGCTGCAAGCTTTATTTTTAATCAAACCAATTCAATTTTAAGTTTTTAGATCATTAAGTCTCATACAACTTCCTCTCATTTAGCTAAAAACATCATTGACAAAGTTTTATTATTAAATTTGGTCTTAACCTTAAAAAACAAATTTGCTTACAACATTTCACATGTAGAAGGGATATTTTAAACTCTAAGTAAAAAGACATATTTTTACAAGTCCAACTGTAACAATTTTACCCTATTTTCTTGCAACGCTTTTATTAGATAAAAACTATTACTAAAGTTTTGATTTTTTAGAATATACTGTTTAGGTCTTTTCATGACTTTAAAAGTTTTGAAATCTATTTCACTAGTATCTAAATAAAAATTCCAGATATCTATATGGATATTATAAAAAACACCTCTTCTTTGGACTGTTTAATTATTTCACCTTAATCATAAAAAAATCATTGAATCACTTATTTTTCTTTCTTAGCTTTAGGCCATTGTCTGTTTTCAATCTTAAAAGTTAAAATTATTGTTTTCCTATATCTAACGATACTTTTTAGACATAGATTTTTAAGATAAAAAAATAAAATGTAGTTTAGTAGTTTATCATTACCACCTGCTGCAATGAGTCTGCCAGATCGGAGGCTTTCCTCACTAGGAAAGCTAGCTTTAAATCAAATATTGGTTTTCTTCTTGTAATTCACACTTGTCTATTGAATCAGTTACCCAACTGTCTTTTAGGATTTTAAACTTTCTCTTAAAAGTTCTTCTAAAAGCTTTGAAATCTGCAACACGACTATGATCTTCCCCAATGATTACATGAGACACTCCCTCAGCTAAACAAGAAACTACTGTTCCTCCATGAAATCGAAGCTCTAAGGCTTTAACAGCTAATCTTGTCCCCTCAGTTTTGGTACTCAGGTCATTAATAACAGTATACAAGTCCAAATAAATGGTGTGGCGTCGAAACATACTGAGAGGAGAGTGATCCCAGGAATACCGATGTTCTAAATCCGCAATCACAGAAGCCATTTGTTCAGGAGTCTGCTCGTTAGAATTTTTAATTCCTGAGAATACTTCTTTCAGTTGGTTCAAGTCTGTATCAACAAAATAACTATCACCATAGCAATCATATTCACGGGCGAAATGTTCTTTGGTTGATGGGCACATATGAATCATAAAGCAAGGCTGCCATGGCACAAAGCTTTTGGTCTTAAAACATTCTAAAAGCCATGCAGGCTTGACAACATCATGTTTATTTGACGAAATTATGTTTTTCACTCTGATGTTCTCAGACCCTGCAATTACACAGTATGTGTCTGGGCCTGGGTTTTGTACTATATAACCACCAAATTCTGCAATTCTGTTCTCCAGGTCAGGTTTTGGC
This sequence comes from Cacajao melanocephalus, assembly GCA_963573385.1. Classification (NCBI taxonomy): domain Eukaryota; kingdom Metazoa; phylum Chordata; class Mammalia; order Primates; family Pitheciidae; genus Cacajao; species Cacajao melanocephalus. The sequence goes on from CAUYLG010030031.1 coordinate 19,161, forward strand.
TGGCTATCTGTTCCACTCATAACACAAAACTCCACATCTTCAAATATATTAGAAATTTTGTTTACGTTAGTAAGGTTAGGTGCTTTTAAGTGCTCAATAATTCCAATAACTTTCTTCATCTTTGGGGCAGCTTTCCGCTTTTTTTCTTGTGGTCCATCATCACCACCTACATAAAGGTGTTTAGATGCGAGCTTTCCAGATGCTTTTCCCCTAAGTTGTTCTAGTTCATCCAGTGTCATGCACTCATGCCACTCTTTGTCATCTCTTATCTTCTCAATTCGTGGAAAACGCAAGGTACAGCCAGTTTTATACATATCACTGGGTACTATCTCTGCTGCCTTAATCTGAACAATGACAGAATTACAAGGTTCAATGTACACTTCTGGCTTCTCTGTTCCACATAAAATGCTACTTGGTGGAGTTTTTCTAGGAAAAGGCCTCCAATATTTGGCCAATTTCAAACCCAGATCATACAGTTCTTTCATGGTACAACCAGAGCCAACACGAGAGAGAGTATGAAACACAGATGGCTTTTTACCAGGAGGGGGCTTCTCTGCTACTGCACACAAAAAATGAGACATCATTCCACCCCGTGATCCTTTTCCCCAATATCCTCCAACAATTAAAATGTCCAATTCATCCATTAGTCCACTGACATATTCTGGTTTAATTTTTAACCACCCTTCACCTCTTTTGTCTGGCTTGTAGATGGATAAAGGATGTTTTATCATGATTCCTTCTTCTCTTTTATCTATTGCTTCATTCAATGCATCAATTACTTCATCCTTAGTATGAGCCTGTGTTTTCTGCACTATTTCTATTCTACCTGGAATTGGTGTAAAAATACTACTAAGAATCTCGTACCTCTTTCTCAGAGTCTCATGCCCTAGCTTTTTATTATTAACCATCAATACATCAAAAACACAATAACAAGTCTGCAGATCAGAATCTTCTACCATTCTTTTAATATCAAACTTAATTCCCTTTTGCATGAAAGTTTGTGTATTAGGATTATAGGCCATCATCTCACCATCAAGAATACAGATTTGTATATCTGTTTGGAATGCATTATGAATGAATGGGGTAAGAGAACCTTCAGTAGGAGAAGCACCAAACTGATCAGTATAGTTATATCCATTTCGGGAGAAGTATTTATATACATCCCCATCTTTGTGCATTTGCATACGTTCGCCATCTAGCTTGGTTTCTATGTAGAAAGTCTGATGTTTCATATCCTTCTCAATGTGCTCAATATCTGCAATAGCAGCTAGCATTGGTTTAAAGGCAGAAAATAAAGTGATAGAAATATCACTGAGTCCTACAGAAGGATCATGCAGTTGCCTACAGACTTTTTCCAGATCTGTAGTGACATTATGCAACTCAGCAGCATCATTATGAAAAACAGAAAAGATAGTTTGCTGACTAACACCAAGCTTTAAATCCTTTATGATCATCCGAATAAGCCACTTTTGCTCAAGTGCAGAACTCTGAGTTATAAGTTGAAGAAGACTCTTTTTTACTAGGTCTTTTCTTTTAGCAGAATTATTGCTGGCAACTGAGTCTAAAAGGTCATTTACTTGCTGTATGGTTAAACTTCCTTTCTGTAAACATCTTGGCTTCAACACAAAATATGCAATCATTGCAAAGTCTCCAGCATCTCCATGAGTTCCAGTGGGTGTTCTGTAGTTTAAAAGTCTGAGGGCATCTTTTCCATCTCTAGGTAAATTAAGCAATTCAATATAAAGCTTAGCAAGCATAGTTTCTTTAATGCCATAGGCCATTCTCTCTCTTTCTAGCTGAGGAAGAATTAGTCTCATTGCTGGATAAAAAGAGTCTGTGACATCTTTTTGGTTCTTATGAAGAGCATCATGAAATTTTCTCCAAGAATCTAAAAATTCCCTAAAGTGTCTGATTTTTTCTGCACGTCCTTTAGTTTTCTGTATTCGTTCTAAAGTTGAACACAAATCTGCAAAAGGAACGTGAGATGCAACAGTTTGTGAAGTTTGTGAGGCAGCCATCAAAGTGGTGATGAATCTTCTAGTTTAACTAGTAAAGCAAAAAGAGAATAACTTTAAGATTCAACTAAATATTTAACGTAAAGACCTTACAAAGATCACTCAGATCATAATAAATGTTTATTAATGTTTGCTAAATAAAATAGATCAATGCTATAAACAATGTGTCTTTTCAATCTCTACATTTAATAACTATTTTGCTTCAACCCTAATTCAGTTATGAAAAGTATCATCAGCTGTATTTCCTATATTTGTAATACAGAAATTATTTTAATTATTTTTCTCCTTAAATTTCAACTTCCATTGACTTATTCTACATATCAATTATCTAGCACATAATACAAACAAATATTGCAAATAATGGCGACAGAAAAACTAATCAGGCTTAATTCACTTCACTTCTGAGCTTCTAACACAAGGCCTTTCACTGTATGTCTCTTCTTTCCCTGACAGACTATCACACAGCACCAGAAACCAACTTCTTCAAACAGATGTTTTTAACAAATCACTCATTTGCTGAATTGAAATTTGACTTCCTAGAAATCCTAATCATAGGCAGGGCCCTTGACCAAAAACACAAAACAAAGCAAAAAACAGGTATCCTCTTCTTCCAGCCAAACAAAACCTATGTCTATGTTTTTTTTTTTTCCACTTCTTCACTGTTAGCTATGCCAAATCACACCAGCATTCAATCCCAGCTTAAAATGCGCAAATCAAAATCCTCACTTTATCTATTTTACCATAGTTACTTATTGTCTTATAAGTTTATTAATATGCTTTTTTTTCATATTTCCATGCCAGTTATTTCCTAAGTATTTAATGACTACATATGAGATGTGCTACATACACTGTGCTAGGGGAAAATACAGTATCTTTCAGCTTTAAAAGAACATATATTCTGTTAAAAAAAAAAAAAAAGAGGGGGTGTAATAGAAACTGAGTATAATAAAATACTAAGTGCTTTAACAAAATAAAACAATCGTAAAATGTCCTGAGGGCGGAGCTTTTCCCTAAAGTATCTGCTGAAGTCAGAGAAGAAAGAACGAGTACCTTGCTGAGCTAGGGCAAGAGTATTCCCTAAAATTTCACAGGTGTGAAATTTCTTTAGTTTTAAATAGTCATACAAGGTCTACTGGAAGATAAATATATTAGAGTAATTTTAGCATGAACTATGTAACATTAACATAACTTTTCCAAAAAAAGGTTTCAAGTAAAATGTATGCTCCATGAATAGAAACTATGTTTTATCCTGTGGTTTCAGGTACCTCCTGGCACACCACCATGTATCCCAGACAGTGGAGTCAGAGTTTTGCTTGGAGTGGGGAGATCTATTATAGTGCAGAGAACATGTAACTCCCAATCTTCCAATTCTCCATCACAGCAAACAAATGAGAAACACATACATGCACAAGGCTACATTATCTAGCATCCAGCAAAATAAACCAAATGGCTAATTACAATACTACATTTACTAAATTGTCAGTCTCCAGAGACCAGAAATTGTGCTATAATTTGTGCTACTAGTGGCAGACATGTAGGAGGTTTGCTGAATGAATTACTGACACACCTAGATTTGACTCCTGGAAAAGCACACCAGGGAAGGCTATGGGCTGGTTACAAACCACATATACACACATACATGCACACGCACAGTGGGTGAGATACAGTTTGGTTAAAAATATTCAGCAGCTCTGACTGCCCTGGCAATGGTTCGCAACAGCCATTTGGTGGCCTTATAGAGAAAAAAGCTGCACTTGACAGTCTAATTTCCGACAAAGGAAACCCAACTTCTACTGAGTGAGTTAGATCAAGAGATAAACCCATGAGAGAGCACTTCCCTGAAACTTTTATCTTTGAATATACTGCTGTTTCCTCTCCCTGAATCTGGTTTGCATAACTGACTGTACCACCTGGTTACATAGGTTCACTGCCCTAGCTCTGAAAATATGCTCCCTCAAGGGGGTACATCATGGTACACAATGCTGTATCTATAATTTCCACATAAACTATGTAAAATGAAGTAGTTTAATATTTCTTTAATGTTCAACTATTGGTATATAGTTTCTACAGATATATTTATAGATTCTATATGGTCTCAAAGTTAGTTTCCCTCAACAAATCCCAGGCAAAGACTTAAATTACTTTATAATTACAAAATGTAGGTAATGTTGTGCATGCACATGCACAGGGCTATACAGAAAACAAGGATTCCAAAATTGCTATAAACTAGGCCTAAGTATTTTTCCTCATTACGATGGCATAAAAAGTCAAAGATTAAGACTTCCATTACTTTTTGCACGCTAATTTTATTTTTTGGATTCTGAGAATTTTAGCTGATTCATTCCATTTGCAATAAGACAAATGAGGAGGTTCTTAGGGCTCAGGTTCTGGACTCTAATAAATCTGAATTCAAATGTGGATGCTAACATTTAACAGCTGGGTGATACTGAACAATTACTTAATTTGTCTAGGCTTCAGTTTTCTTAAGTGTAAAATGAGGTTTAAAACTATGCAGAAATTAGAATGAAAATAAAATCAGATAATCTAAAATTGTGCTTTAAAAAGTAATGTCTTGATAATTTTAATACTGTAATGCTTGCTGATCCAAGCAACATTTAAAACATAAATATTGCAAAATATAGGAGATAGAAAGGTGGGAAGAAGTTTCACTCTTTAACAATAAGCAAAGCTTTCAGGAGAATGAATGCAAGTTATTAGTACACAATAACTATTCATCATTCATTCAGTTGCTGACTAAATTGTCCTGAAGCGACACAGGAAAACAAACCAGCAGGTTTTACTCAGTGACCATGGAAAGTGATTAAGTGTTATTTTATTGCACTTAGGGGAAAAAAAAGAGAAAGTGACTAATGCAACTGAAGTTTCCCTCATGCAACCCTTGGCAAGCTGTGTTTCCCTGGGAAACGAAGGGTTTACAGCTGCCTATCTTTCACAGCACTTAGTGACAATTTGGGATGATCTCAGATCCCAAAGGTTAATGAAAGACCAAGTGTAAGAAGACAAATAAAGTGATTTCCTCCAAGCCTAAAGTCTTTCCCGCTCCAGTGCCCCTTGTACCCTCTTGGAAAATGGAAAATCCTGAGGGAGTTTACATCATTCCTCTGCCCCGTTCCCCCTACTCTCCCCTAACCCTCAACGGATTCCGAGTGAATACCCGGCCTCCGCAAGCCGCGTTACCTCTGTGAACCAGAGGATTCTAGCTGTAAAATGAGATCTTGATGGTTTCCTGCGCGGCTGCCATGAGAAGGAATCAGCGTGTACGCAGGTAAAGCAAGCAACACAGTTCCAGGGAGTCAAAAATGGGAGAAATCGCCCCACGACCTGGGGCTTGGGTCTAGATGAGTATCAAGAGGCCAGGCTTCTAATGCGGCGCTGTCTACAGCGCGGTGAACTCGGCAACCGCCATCACCCGCCGCTGCACAAACACCCTGCCTGCCGCCCCACAGACCGCCCCCCCTCCTGACGCCCCAAAGACGCCCCGCCTGACGCCCCACACACCCCAACGCCCTCTCCAAACACCCCTCGCCTTACGCCCCACAGACCCCAACCTGACGCCCACAGACAGCCCCCGGCCTGATGCCGGGCTGACGCCCCAGACCCCTCGCCTGCCGCCCCACAGACCCCCCCGCCTGCAGTCCCACAAATCCCCTGGCCTGCCGCCCCACATCCCCCACCTGACTCCCCACACACCCTCAACCTGCCACCCCCACACACTTACCACCTGACGTCAAGCCTGAGGCGCAGCCACTAAGCCGGAAGCTGGCGCCAAAATCCGCCGGTTCCGCCAGCTGCTCGCCGCGCAGGCGCAGGGAGACCTCGGGCCGTGACGTCACGAGGCGCACGCACGCAGGCGCAGCCAGGCTCGCAGCGGGAGGTGGGAGGGCTGGCAGCCTCACGGGGCTGCGGAGGCGGGACCTGGAGGCTCCTGGTTAGGGTCTTGAGTAGAGACAGCTCCTATTGGCCTCAGCAGCAGATGCTCTTTGCGAACAGTTGATCACACGCCAGTGGATTTTGTCGTTGAGAGAGACCTAAGATCATTTTGTGCACTGGCTAGTGATAGCCTCTAATTCTTGTTCTCTTTACGTTAAACAGTGGTAACTATACTGATTTCGCTGGTTGTGAAAGCTCCCAAGAAAGAACAGGGCATCCCCCCCCCACTCAAAATGTTGGTTGTTTCATTTAAACTTTTAAAATATAGGCTTTTGGAAACTACATAGAGCTTTTTCATGATGTTTGCTACTGTGGTATGAGTTCTCTTAATACAGAAATAATACATAACAACACATAATTTACAATACAGAAATAAACATTTGCATGTGTGACATGGTAAAAGCCCTATAAAACTGCATACCTCAACCATACCTTGGCTTTCTGTTTAAACTGCTCTCTGTAACCCGTAATGTGACAAGCAAGCAGTCCAAACCCAGGCCATCTTGGCCCTTGCGACTTGTAATTTCCATCCTACCCAGACAATGTGTAAACAAATGCTTATCTTGACTTTTGGTAACCCTTAAGTCACAATCAGAATGTCAAAAGTCCCCTAGCCCTCGGAATGTCTGAAGCTCCTCACCCCCCACCCCCGCCCATCACGCTCACCCCGAGGTGGTTTTAGGGGTATAAAAGGTCTTGACACCCTCCTTTTCGGGGCCACGGTTGGAGAGACACGAGTCCTCCGTGGTCGCCGGCAATAAAGATCCTGCAATTTGGCCTACTTTTGTCTTGGTGTTGACTTTCTATACTCCGTTCAGTACAACACGTGACCAGAAATCAACTATGGACTCTTCTTGTGTCTGTTTAAGGATTAAAAACATTTATTCAACAAACTTTAATAGAGCACCTATTATTATGTAGTAATGGTACTACACATTGAGGGGGGAAGATTCAAAACAACCCCAGTTTTTATGTTCCGTGAGCTGTTGGTTTCCACCGAAATTTTTGCTATAGTCAGTCCTTTTTCACCATGGAGAAGTGACAAGTTATCCATGAAGAGTGGCAGAAACAACTTTTAGAACTATTTTATTTTAGCATAAAATATTGCTTTACATTAAATTTTGCTGCAATCGGCCTTGTTAAAACATTTTAGAGCTGTTAAGTGCCCTTAGAGGTTGTGTAATGTATGAAAACCTCGTTTTTCAAAACTGACACATTTAATTCGGTGCTAGTTTGTAGTGGAGCTAGAACTTAGGGTTCCTTCTAGCCCAAGAACATTCAGTTATTTACTTTATATGTCTAATTGACCTAAGTTGACTGATTATCTGCAATCATCTGTGACGTTGTAGAGTCTCATGATATTGTTTTAGGAATATCTACTCTTCACTTAAGTTATCAATTTATTTTGGAGGAACAATGAACAGTGCTAAGGTAGGAGCCTTCATTGGCTCATCTTATGAGAGGGTACCTATCCGTGTACATTTGTAGCTTGTTCAACATCTACTAAGCTCCTACAATGTTAGAAGCTGGACTTTTTATTAGTTACATGAGAGGAACCATGAATTATGAAAACAAACTCCAGATTGATTCAAAAACCCAGTCTCCATTTTATCATGTTATTTTAGTTGCTTGGTTCAAAGACAAAGTATCTTCTCCAGTTGCTATGATTATTAATTTATTTATGTAAATAGTCTATTTTAGTGCTTGGCACTTACTCGGTGATCAACATTAGGAAGCTATGAATCAAGAACCCAGCTTTGACCTGGAGCTCTCGATCTGGTAGCAAGATACATATGTTCGAAAACACCACCACAGGCCTGGCGTGGTGGCTCATGCCTGTAATCCCAGCACTTTAAGAGGCCGAGGTGGGCAGATTACTTGAGGTCAGGAGTTCAACACCAGCATGGTCAAAATGGTGAAGCCCCGTCTCTACTAAAAACACAAAAATTAGTGGGGCGTGGTGGTGGGGACCTGTAATCCCAGCTACTTGGGAGGCTGAGGAGGGAGAATCGCTTGCACCCGGGAGGCAGAAGTTATAGTGAGCCGAGAGCGCGCCATTGCACTCCAGCCTGGGCGACAAGAGCGAAACTCCGTCTCAAAAGGCAAAAAAAAACCACAAAAAAACAAAAAATAAAAAACCCACCACCACCACTAATTTATGAAATATCCTCTGTCTATATAAAATAGGGGCCATAGAATAAGGAAAGCCCCAGAGAGGGGAGGCACACATCTGTAAACAGGTCTGTACACTTCGGTGCATGATGGTGGCGGGGGGAGAGTGAAGCTAATGAAGCCCAAGTTTGAAGGGCCTGTTTTTGTGATGAACACTTCCAAGCCCTTGAGATGGGCCCCAACAGGGTGTTCCCGTGGTCGTGTACCGCTGTGAAATGTGCAAAAATAATTTTACATTATTTTTCTTTAAAAGAGCTCTCCAAACAGTAGAAGGTTCAGGCCTCACAAAACCTGCATTCGCCGTTGACAGTCCACTCCGGTAGAAGTAAAAGGAGAAAAATATTTATGGAAGCGCTTTAAATCCTGGAACTCATTGCGACACCCCTAACAACCTTATCAGGCAAAACAAATTCCTCCGTGAACCTGCGGCTTGCAGAGGGATGGTGGACTTCGAGCTCACTGGCTCCGGGCCGGTCCTGCCCCGGATCCGGCTCAACCTCAACCAGTAGGCCGCCGGTGCGTAACTGGAGGGAGTCCTCGTGCTCGGGGGAGGGTCGGAAGCCAAGATCCCCAGGCCTCAGGGCAGGGAGCCGAGCCCACGGCGCCGAGGTATCTTTTCCGTCCGGGCCACCGTCTCGGGGGTTCCCTGACAGCAGCTTCTGCGCATGCTCGGGAGAACGGGCAGCGTTCCCACTCCGGGAGGGAAGACGGAGAACAGGTTATGTGGGAGCCGGCGGGGGCATTTGCCGGCGACACCCGAGCGGGGGCCGGAAGTGGGGCCGCTGAGCGACGCGCAGCAGGAGCTCCGGGCTAAACCGTGGCGACGGCAGCGGCTCCTGGGCTAGAGGACGATGAGGAGCGACGGAAGCGACGCGGGGGCACGCTGCTGCGCGGCGCCCGGTTTCGTGCCCGCGGCCGACTGCGCAGTCTGTCCGCGAGTCTGAGTAAGTGCGGCCCCGGGACGCCGATCTGCGCCTTCGGAGAGGGTAGCGGGGAGCCGCCGGCTCCTCAGGGCGGGAGGCGGGTGGGGAGAGCCTCGGGGCCTGTGCGGCTTCCTGGGTTGGGGGGTGGGGGGGGGACCGGGCGTCAGGGGCTGTGGGGGACCCGCCCGGGGCGCCGTGTCTGTCCTGGCTGCAGCCCGACCGTCCGCCCCCACTCCGCTCACCCCTCACCAGGTGCAGCGAACTGAAGCCACATACCTGTTTTGGAAACTAAGGTGCGCGCATTGCCAGAGGCTCGCCAGGTGTCGTTTTGTAATTGGAACCTAAAACGTATCTTCCTGTTCCGTGTCGATTGTATTTCCAGTAATGTGTACAAATCCACGATCCTTAAAATCCAGCCATCCTCTCCCCCACCCTCCCACAAAGACATGCAAAGTAAAATAGAAAAATTCTAGCTACTAGGTTGGAAGGAGGGAGAATCCCGACTTAATCACGCCATTAACAGGTTTAGACCTGTGAATACCCTGGCAGGGAGTTCTGGGGTATTCAAGAAACATCAAAAAAGCACCCATACAATCGAAGTCAATTTTGCTGTAGAATTTAGTCAACATTTAAGTAAAATACATTACTAGCGTTTACTAGCCCAAGGTATCAAAACCACAAAAATGTCCATCCTCATTTAACAAATGTTTACAATGTGATAGTAACTGGATAGAAGGAGATGCATATATTGGCTTTGAGTGTTAATGTTTGATTTTCACTGATCTCTTTTGAGGGGATGGGGTGGTGGATCAATGCTTCTCTTCATGGTTAGGGCAATCATTCATCTTTGACTAAAATATCAAATTTTACTGTGTAAGATTTTGTGATTGCCCATTTAGTGTGAATGTCATGATATCCTAAGACCTCAGCTGCCCAATTAAATAATTGTTATTAGGTGCTCACTATGCATCAGGCACTGCTTCATACTGAAAATGTAGAGTTGAACCGGATGGAGTCTCTGTTACCAAGGGACTCACAGCCTGTGTAAGCAGGTTAATTACTCTGTAATAGTAAGTTCTACCACCTAAGTTTGCACAAACTACAGAATATGGAATGGATGGCAGTAGGGAGTGGGGGTCCAAGGCAAGCTTTCTGTAGGATCTATCTGAGCTTGGTTTTAACAGACAAATAGGGCATTGCTCTGATTATTTCCTGTGTTCAGATGTGGTAGCCTCTAGGGAATCTTATCCATTATTTAATCCAGGACTAGTAGCACTTCTAGTTGTACTTAATTTCACATATTCTGCTATAGTAGATAATAAAGTAATGTAAATTTTGTCTCATAGAGGTAGCTGCACTTATTAACACACTATTGCATTTTATTCAACAGTATTTCAATTTAATCTTTTATCCTCCTCCTACATGAGAGGAAATATATATTCAGAGAGGCTAAGTGAGTTGACAAAAGCTACCTGTCTATTAACAGACCATGCCTGAGAACAGTCTTCTTTCCATTGCACCACATTGCCTCCCACTGATAGTTAGCTTGGAATGATGAAAGCAAGACAGGTACCTACAGGTAGCTCTTGGCACACTGCCGTCCTCTCGGGCACATCGACGGCCTCTTGGCATGTGAATAAGAGGATTAACTATCCAAGTTGCCCTGCGCTAACTATATAACTTAGTGATAGATACAGGAAACTGTTGGATCTAACATTTTCCCATGATCTATTTCTGTTTCTCTGTTTCCTGTAATATATTATTCAGATTCTGAAATCTTTCTGTTTAGTTGCCCCAGGAAAATCTTAAGACCTTTAAATAGCCTCTTTTTGTGTAGACTTAAAAAACACTCTAGTTCTTCTAATTAAGATTTTTTCCCTCAAATGACAGATTTCATAATACATTATTACATTTTATGTTACTGTTTCACATGATGTTAACTCCTACTATAGTACATTTTGCTGAAATCCCTTGTAAAGATGTAGTATTTCCAATATGTGGACTACATGCATTTATGAGCTAGCCTGAGAATCTAGCTACTTCTAGTAAGGCTTCTAGTTGCACTTACTTTCACATACTCAGTGTTGTATAACATCGGTTTTATACAAAACAAAAATGCTAAGTTTCATCCATCTAGTTTATAGGTAAAGTTTTAGAACATTGCCCATTTATAAATTGGAAACTTTTTGTGAATTTCATTATCACTCTAACATCACTACAGTTTTAGGCTTGTGGACTTTTTAAAAAACATTTCAGATATTTATAATCTCAGAACAAATTGTGGTTGGCTTCCATAGTAACAATAATCTCTCATTTTACGTCTGCCAGAGTCGACTATATTTGCCAAGACTTTCAAGCACAAAAAAGCTACCAAGTTGCTGCCTGGTATAATTTTTGAGCTGTCTTCTCATGCAGATTCAAATCCTAGTTAATAATACTCCCTGAACTATCCAATTATTATCCAGCATCTCCATAGGCATTTACTGTTCATTTGTCCCATAGGACTATTAATATACACTTTTTCATTATTGATAGCATGTGGGTAACCATTAGGGAAATAGATAATTCATTCTGTGGTGTCTCCAACACCTTGATAGCAGCTATTTGTGTTTCCATTTCAGCTGTGCAACTGGCATGGTTTCCTAACTTCCCAGAGCTTAACAGAAAAGGAGAGAGATTGGTGTAAGAATACTGAATCTGAATTCCACATTACTTCAAATGTGATCAGAAGCTGTGATTTACCCAGAGTAATTAATGAGCACCGTAGGCTGTGGGGTCCTTCTTCTCCTTCACTGTGTTGTGGATGTTGGCAATGACACATGAACTTGCTTTCCACTTCTTACAGTCTTCACTTGAACCTTCACGTTGTTCTTTCACTTGTAGGCATCTTTTTTTAAGTGTAGGAACGGTTTTTATTTTTAAACAAGCTGTTACCAAAATTATCAATTTAGGATGGACTTAAAAATCTTTAAAGAAGTAATAGTGCATTTATGACTTAGGACTTTTTAATTGTATTTAGAATTGTTTAGCCTTTTGCCAAATTGTTTTTGGGAAATTCACCATAATCCACTTATGGGTAATGCACTTCTTTTGTATTTCTAAAAGACCGTTGGCTAGTGGCAGAATCTGTAACTCAGATATGCAATATGCAATACAATGTACACTTTTTTTTTTTTTTTTTTGAGACAGAGTTTCACTGTGTTGCCCAGGCTGGAGTGCAGTGGCATGATCTCAGCTCGCTGCAACCTCGACTGCTGAGTTCAAATGATTCTCGTACCTTAGCCTTCCTAGAAGCTGGGATTACAGGCACGTGCCACCACGCCCAGCTAATTTTTAAAATTTTTTGTAGAGATGGTGTTTTACCATAATGCTCAGGCTGGTCTCAAACTCCTGAGCTCAGGCAATCTGCTCTCCTTGGCTTCCTAAAGTGCTAGGATTACAGACGAGAGCCACCAAGCATGGCCCAATGTACACTTTTGTAATTAAAAATAATTAGAATAACTAGAATTTAATTTGTAGGGCAGTTCTGACCTTCATTAAAATATATTTTTTATGATAAAGTATTATTTATTATATAATAGTTTTGTCTAACTGACTCTCCTACTAACCTTATGGCAATAATTAAAATGTATTTACTCCTGTAATTAGAGTTTCAGTTCTTGATATATTTAAGTTTTTATTTATTTTTAATTTTTGGAGAAAATATTACTGAGTAAAAAACTTTAAATATATTTATATATGTTATAATGCAGAAAGGATTTAAATAAATGTAATATTCTTAATTTGAAGAAGGCAAGTTTCCGGGGAATAAGGCAATACAATTATATGGTCAAATAGTATGGAACGGTGGTTCTCAAACGTTTTGGTGTCAGACCCCTTTACATTTTAGAAATGTAAAGAGCCAAAGATTTTTTGTGTGTTTATTTGGATTATATAGATATTTATTGGGTTAGAAATTAAAACTGGAAGTTTATAAAGTACGTAAGTTAAAACTGGAAGTTTTAATTTTAAAATAGCAGTAGTAGGTTAATTACATATCACATAAACAACATTTCATATAAAACAATTGTAATTACAACAAATAGACGTATGGCATTATTTTATATTTTTGTAAATATCTTTAATGTCTGCCTGGTAGAAGGCAGGCAGATTGTTGGGTTCTTTTCATGAAACATGAAGAAAGTTAGGCTCACACAAATGTGTAGTTGTAAAGGGAGGAGTATTGTAATAGAGAATTGTGAACACTCTTTGGTCTACCCCATCGCTCAACAGGTGGCACTTCCTTAAAGGTCAGTTACATCGTGCCATCTGAAACCTGCATCAAAGAATCTTTTGTCTCTGTCAACATCAAAATCTATTGGTTTATAGTGAAGTTTTACTCATGTCTGCTTGATTTCATGACACTATTCATTGGTCATTTGGAATATATTGGTTTATTGAGTTATGCAGATTCTTCCAAATGGTAACACATTTAATATTAATAGATTACCACAGTTCCATCAAAAGGTCTCTTAAGGTATCAAGGAGCTATTGGCAACCTCATTCATTTTCTAGAAAATAATCTGCCAGACCTCTAAGTCTGAACAACCATAGTTTGTCAGTTGTCTTTTAAAATAAAAATGTTGTCTGAACAAAGCAGCTAGTTCAGCTCACAGTTCAAATGTATTTCAATACACAGCACAAAGTGCTTTATGCGTGCTTCCAATTTTGTCACACATTTGTCACACAGTGTGTTAAAAAGATGTGTACTTGTTGAGATATAATTTTTATTACTACTTCTATGACATTCATAAGTAAAACTGGATTATTCCCTCCTTTACTGTGAATTGATGGTAGTGACTCCAACACGAGGCCACTACCTTGATTCTTGTAAAGGCACCAGCAATTTTACCCAATTGCTTCTGTACCATTAGTGCAAATGTCAAACAGTGGAAAAAGTAAATGACATTTTAGTATTATTATGAGCATAATATTGATCTTGTGGACCCCATTAGAGAGTCTTGGGGACCCTCAGGTTTCCGACCACCTTTTGAGAACCACTAGCATTGCAAGATCTCAGATTTAATAGAGCTCTTAAAGTTCATCCAGTTTAACAGCTCTGAATTCCTCTGTGCTATCCTTGCCAAGTATTTATTTAGATTGTGCTGAATACTTGCAGTTTCTGTGAATAATCGTGCTAAATGAATAAAAATAAGTGTCACAGACAGCTGTTTGATGGAAAGTAATAGAGATTCGTAACCCTGTAGTTAGGCTTTGTCCTTTTAAAAGATTGCATAAGTGTCCATTCAGTTTCTCTAAATAATCAACCTTGATGAAATCCAGAGACTTCAAAAATTATGTTATGAAGGAAAGATAGAGTTAAGATTTTGATTTTCCTTTGGTATATGTAAGGACAACTGTCATCTTTCTTTGATTTTTCTTTGTCTGCTCTATAATTAAATGAACTTGTGTTAGATATGTAGTTATTTCTATCCGTATCTGTCTCCCGAGTAGCTCAAGAGTTGCTTGAACATTACTGAGTAGATCACAAGCTACTTGAGAGCCAGGGCTGTCTAGTATAGAAGGATGCCTTGGAATCTGATAACCATCTCTTCTGGAAGAGGCTGGGAAATCGGCTATGAGACTGCTTCAGTCGTCCACGTTGGGTTTCACAGCTCCCCTGGGAGCCTGCAGTGATATTCTGAGGACTCATACCATTCGTAGTGGGCCTGACTTCAGTACTGATCACTCTCTTTTTTCAAAGCATCAGTTTATAAAATAGTTATTTAATTTAAATATTTTTTCTTAAAAATTGAACCAGTTGTGATCTTCCAGGTACCTATATGAGAGCACAGGATAGGATTAGTAGAGATCAGATAAGCATGGCCATCACTCATTCCATTACCTGTCTTGCCATTCAGCAAACAGTGCTAGCTGGCAAGGTGGTCTGAGAGCTTTACAGTTCTAGATTACTCTTATTTTTAGTCTCAAATTGTTTGTTGTATACCCATAATGGACTTAAATATAGAGATAGTAAGTAGGGAGCACTAGAAGGGACGACAAGCCAATTAGGACCATAAGTCCTCAAGGTGAGCACCATATCTTAAATTGCATCAGATAATCAAACTACTTATGTAGTATAGCAGGATGTCACTAATACTTCAAAACTATTCTTTTAAGAGGAAAATAATCATGTAATTTATCTATACAGTCTATTACAATAAAGATTAGTCATGCTTTCAGTAGATTATTTTTGGAGACACGGTAATATCAATGTGACACCTCAAACCATTTCATTTAAAAAGCACAAAAGTTAATTTCTAAGGTTGATTTTTTTTTTTTGAAATAAAAGACCAGTACAGGTTATAATAAACTGTAATACTGAAATCTTAGTCTACGTATCCTGTGTTTTTAAAAAATGTATTTGTTTACACATCCAGCTTTTTTGTGCATGATTAGCATAAAGTCTGCAAAATGTTGGGAAGGGAGCAGGATGCCTTTATTTTAGATAAATTTGAAATATCAGTGAAGCATCAGGTACGTGAGGAATAGGTAAATTGAGATTGTAGATGAAGAGTAGACTTGTAGATTGAGAATAATTCATACACAGGTGTGATAATTGGAGACATGAGAAGGAATGAAATCACTGAGGGAAAGAATGTAATAACTAAAAGACAGTGGATAAGACCTTGGAAAAATGCCTGCTTTTCAGGGTATAGAGCAGAGAGAAACAGCAATTTGAATATAGAGGACGAGTCAACCACAGATGACGCTTTGGGGGTCTGGTATTGCAGTGTGGATTGAGAAAAATCCACTAGATATGTTTTAAAGTGAAGTTTACATTTTATGAGAGATTATTATGAGAATTCAGTCATCAAATTCTCAGATAATAAATGGTTAAGGAGTTACTGGGGTAGGTTAAATTCATAGGTAGGTTTTAGAGATGGTTGACATGTAATACCAGATCTGTTAACATGGCAAACAAAATTGAGAAGTGGGACTGTCAGGTATTCATTTTAAGATGTAGGCACAAGGTTAAAAATACATACAATAATGATGTAAAAGAAGAATGGAAGATAAGAAGTAACTGATTCTCTACATTTCTATATTCTCCATAGAATAGGTCTTACATGCTCTCCCACTCAGCAACCCTTCTAATTGGTATAAGCTTTGAGTGTGTTAAATGCATCCTTTTTCCTGATTTTTATGATGCTAAGATGTTATCAGCAAATGGATTTCACATGCAGAATAACCTGACAACCAATACATCTCTTCTGAGGACACATTTAATGTTTTACCACATAGGACATACTTGATTGCCTCCCTCATTGTTCATATGACTAGTAGCAGTGGTCTTGGGGTCAACTGGACATTCATACTCACAAGGCCCAGTAGACCATAGTGGACCCTGCTGTGCATCAGCCTCTCTGGTTTTTTGAAAATTATGGGAAGGAAAACCCAACATGTCAGTGTTAGTTATGTTGTTCCTAGATGATTGCCCAGGTTTAGTGGAAAATGACATAAGGATAGGAGTGAATGCCACCCTGGCTTAGCTTCTTCATGCGCTGTAGGAAACAGTGTCGTCTTCTAACAGCATGTAAGTATGGCATCCGGGACTAAGCAGATGACAAGCCAATTACAAGTCATATTCGATTCAGAAAAGCCCCTGTTTATACTTCCCATTAGGCATGTTCAGCCCTGCTCACTCTCCCCTCAATCCAGATGTTGCTCATCAGTAGGAGCCATTTTTACTACAGTGTTGCTTAGAAACACAGCTGATATCCCACCGTTATCATGTTTCCAGGGAAACAGTGCAGGAAGGTTAAGGAGAGGTCATTTTTTTATCTGAAGAGGGAGAAAGGTTTTGTTAACCCTTTATTTACACTAACTGATAAAATAAATAGAAAACATAATGCTGGCTGTAGGATCTGTGCAATCGACTTTATTAGAGGCAGTGCTTGTTTTTATTGACTGTCGTAACATTCTGGGTATGAAGTTGCTTTTACCTCTCACCAGATGGTGCATGGTAATTGTGCTTCGCTGATACTTTCAGCAAATTCAGTAAATTAAAAATCCTTCCTGATATTGTTCATTTGTCCTGGTTTCTTTAAAAACATCTTTGAGTGGAAGTATAGATTATACAGACCAGGGAACAGAGATTATTGGTAAGTGGGGTTAGATAAAAATAAGGCAATCTGTGAGTGGAGTTCTTATTCTAAACCACCAATATAAGAATATATTTTAAAAAAAGAAAAACCCGTATCCACGCACTTCAACACCTCAGAGCAATTTTTTATTAACCTATTCTTAAAAATGACTTCCATTTGATATTACTCAAGGTGAATTGACTTTTATTCCAACTTCCATAGTGTAACAACTTACTGTAAGATTATGATTGTTTATCACGAAACAGTTAATTTGACTTTTCAGAAATGTTTTGTGGAAAACTGTAAGTTTATCTTTTGTTATTCCTAGCCAGTAATAGACCCAAACAAATATGTCCATATTTCTGATGTCGTTTTAAGCATATAAGCCCACTGCTCAGAATCCTTTTATTTTTTTAAAATAAATTTAATAATTTGTATGTGTAATTAGATTATTTTAAAATGTTTTAGTCATTAGTATATATAAAGTGCTGTACTAGACATTAGATATGCAATAGTGAAAAAGAGAAATATACTTCCGAACTTTATAGATTTAAATTCAGTATTGTTTGCCAAAATTAGATGTTGGAGGCTACTAAAACGAAAATAACTTTTCAAAGTTCATTAGTTGGACGTTTAACTGTGTAAATTTATACAAATGTAAATATAAGATTCAAATTTTAAAATATGCTTTATTCATGTATTTGGAGCTATTTTATCTGGCTTTGTAATAATTTTTTAAATAAGAACTAATTTGGGCAGAACACAGTTAAGAAAGTAGTAGAGCCAGAAATACTAGTCACAAAACCAAATAAAGTTAACATGTCCATAACATTTATGAATGCTCTTATTATTAATCTTCATACTACTGACCAGCCTTATATGTAAGTATTTTAAAAACTCTTATTCTACTGAAAAGGCAATTGAGACTGGACATAGGTGATAAATACAGTTATTCAGGGAAGATGTGATAAAATAATAAAATTTGCTACCACTGGGTGGCAGTGTTGATTTCTGGGAAATCAGAGAAAAATGTTGGTTTATGTTTAAAAAGGTTCATTTGAATAAGAATTCAAATGTAAAAGTCTGTGTTTAGTGAAATAATAGTGAAAAATCAAATGTGTTAAATCGTCCACCTCATTTTTATAATCAGTCTATAACTTCTTTATAGCTGTTTGGTTAGTGGGAAAAAAGGAAATGTATTTTTAAAAATTCAGTAAATAAGCATAAGTAGACGAATAGTACATAAGAAAATTTGTAACATATCTCAGTTCTTCTGTGTTTTTAAGACAACATGTATAAACCTTTTGATAACAAAAAATTCTCTTAATAGTTTTTCTTTACTTTCTTTATGCCAGTTACATATGTTAGTAATCTTTTTAAAAATTGTTCTCCAGCAAGTCATTTTACTTCATTTATCTCTGGTTCTTGTAGAATTTCTTTTATTTTAAAATTTTTTAATTATTTTGTTTTTATTGTACTTCAGCTTCTGGGGTACATGTGCAGATCTTAAAGGATTGTTGCATAGGTATACACATGCCACAGTGGTTTGCTTCCTCCATCCCCCCCGTCACCTACATCAGGCATTTCTTCCAATGTTATCCCTCTCCAACCTCCCCATCCCACACTGTCCCTCCCCTAGCCCCCCACCCCCCAATAGACCCCTGTATGTGATGTTCCTCTCCCTGTGCCCATGTGATCTCATTGTTCAACACCTACCTATGAATGAGAACATACAATGTTTGGTTTTCTGTTCCTTTGTCAGTTTACTGGTTCTTGGAGAATTTCTATGCATTTGTTTCACACTTCACCCTCAAGTATTTATTGCCTTATCAATACATTTTAGTAATCTGTTGACCCCATGTTGTGAAACTTCCTATCTCATGACACCAGCAATCTGATATTTATTTTTAATTAGATATGAAAGACAAATCATTAATCATTTTCTTAAAAATAATACAGTATTAGAATCTAGTGGTTCATTTATGTAAATTATTTAAGTTTAGTATGAAAACGTCCAGTAGGCGGGGATATACTTTTATTCTTTCTTACCCTGGTTCATTTTGTTTTGTTTTGTTTTGTCCAACTCCTTACCCTAGTTTCTTTAGTTTTTGCTATAGTACATGAAAAAGATTGACAAAGTATAATTGGTTTTGCTAAGTTAGAATTTCTGAACTGCCTCTTCAGTACAGTTTGCCCTGGATATACATAACTTAACAGTAGATGTACCATGAGCTCTGGAATCGTACTTGTTTGCCTCCCAGCTCTTCTACCTTGAGAGCCAGATGATGGCCGGTCTACTTATGCTCCTGAGCTTCTGTTTTCTCATTTAAGAAAAAAAAAATTAACAGTATCGCATCAACTTTTTTGGTCAAATCACTGAGAAATATATAAATGAAGATAGCTGACAGTAAATGAGCACTTTTTTAAAATAAATATGATTTGATGAATTTAGTATTTCATAAATATGGCAGTGGAAGGATATGGTAGAAAGGACAAGGGAAATTATAGCAACTACTTTTGTGGATGGGTTATACCTATTACCATATTTAACAATTACATGTGGCCTAGTGTCACAGTTTATTATATTGTGGATTTTTTATAAATAATAGATGCCTGTTGAATTATTGATATTCTCTCTCTCTCTGTAGGATACATACAGAAAACTACAATGGAGAAGTCCTGGATGCTGTGGAACTTTATTGAAAGATGGCTAATAGCCTTGGCTTCGTGGTCTTGGGCTCTCTGCCGTATTTCTCTTTTACCTTTAATAGTGACTTTTCATCTGTATGGAGGCATTATCTTACTTTTGTTAATATTCATATCAATAGCAGGTATTCTATATAAATTCCAGGATGTATTGCTTTATTTTCCAGAACAGCCATCCTCTTCACGTCTATATGTTCCCATGCCCACTGGCATTCCACATGAAAACATTTTCATCAGAACCAAAGATGGAATACGTCTAAATCTTATTTTGATACGATACACTGGAGACAATTCACTCTATTCCCCAACTATAATTTATTTTCATGGGAATGCAGGCAACATAGGTCACAGGTTGCCAAATGCACTACTTATGTTGGTTAACCTCAAAGTTAACCTTTTGCTGGTTGATTATCGAGGATATGGAAAAAGTGAAGGAGAAGCAAGTGAAGAAGGACTCTACTTAGATTCTGAAGCTGTGTTAGACTATGTGATGACTAGACCTGACCTTGATAAAACAAAAATTTTTCTTTTTGGCCGTTCCTTAGGTGGAGCAGTAGTTATTCATTTGGCTTCTGAAAATTCACATAGGATTTCAGCCATTATGGTGGAGAACACATTTTTAAGCATACCACATATGGCCAGCACTTTATTTTCATTCTTTCCAATGCGTTACCTTCCTTTATGGTGCTACAAAAATAAATTTTTGTCCTACAGAAAAATCTCTCAGTGCAGAATGCCTTCTCTTTTCATCTCTGGACTCTCAGATCAATTAATTCCACCAGTCATGATGAAACAACTTTATGAACTCTCCCCATCTCGGACTAAGAGATTAGCCATTTTTCCAGATGGGACTCACAATGATACATGGCAGTGCCAAGGCTATTTCACTGCACTTGAACAATTCATCAAAGAAGTCGTAAAGAGCCATTCTCCTGAAGAAATGGCAAAAACTTCATCTAATGTAACAATTATATGATGTTTCCCTTTTTGATTATTGCATTGTATTTTAATTTGTGCAGAATGGTTAAGAATGTTCCTTTTAGAAGCGTGTTATGTCTGTACCTGTCTGAAGAGTGACATTAAACTTTGAAAGGACTTCAGTGCTCCTTTATGATGATCAAAATAGTTTTTTACATTTGAAAAACTATAATTCTTGGGATTATTTCATACATTTTCATCAAAACTTTCAATGTGGTTATGTATTCATATCTTTAGTTTGATATGTCAATATAAGATACTGTTCAAAAGTTTCTTGTTGCTAAAGTGATGTAATCTTACACAGATTAATAGCTAGCTATGAAAGGAGATATGTAAACAAGAAACCTTTGGGTATTATTTCTTAAGTAAATATTGGGACAATCATGGTAAGCAAACTTAGTTCTGTAGCTGCATTTTTCACCTTAAAAGTTAAATGAAATGCATGATGGTATTTTATTCCTTGAATTATGCAATGCAACATTTTAAATGTAAATAGCACTGGTCATATACTGATGTATATGGTTATCTGGGTTATATCTATTTTTATGTAAATTCTATTTTGTTTTTGGCAAGAAGTGAAATTGAGACCTATGTGCAGGTTGCCATTGAATTTTGCTCTGGTGAATGCTGAGATCCAGCTTTTTCTTACAAATAAATGGGACCCTGTTTTCCTATATAAATGTACCGTGTTTTTGTTAGGTACAGTCTGGATCATGGCATGTAGAAACAGAAATTTAGAATTTTACTGTAGCTTTGATGTGCATATTTGAACTTTTTAACATTTGTAACTTTGGTGGCAAAGAGAATTTTAGCTTCTGTTGATTTTGTAAGTCTACAGCTGAACCACTAATAGCAGTCATAGTGAAGATCAGCACTGCTTTAGAATTAAATTAGGAAGTCTTTTATCACTACAGAATTGTACTACTTTACAAAAATCCGCACATTTGATTTTAAGCCCTAGTACCTCGCTACATCTAACCCACCAAAGGCAAGATACCATTTACTGGACTTCTTGAAAATAAAAGTTACAAAATCCAACAATGTTCCAGTTGCTGTGAAATAGAACTCCTAAGTCAAAAGACAGTTTTAGGAAGTCTTATTTATTTGTTTTGAAAGTTTTTACCTGTAGGAATGTGAGAATGAAGGAATTCTGGAGCTTTTTGACACAGAACCTGTTACCACATTTAGCAATTAAATGACTGTAGGTGGGAAGTAGGATTTAGATGTATAGAAAAGTAACTAAATCTTACTTAGAAAGAAAAGTCCCTTGAAACTTGCAGGATCCACCTTGATAGAAATATACGCTGTGAGTCATAATTGTACCAGGTTATTTAAAGCAGTCCTCAAAAAATAGATGCAATTGAGTTCTGTGTAATAGGTCGGCTTTAACATATAATACTTTAAATATTTTAGCTATATTTAATGGCTTTCTGCAAGCAACTACAACAGAGAAATAATGGGTCAGTACTCTTGACCTCAATTTAAAATTCTTTCCATGGAGATAGAGCTAGAAATACTTTTGCCAAATAGCATTCTTATTCACTTTATGCCAGTATTTAGAAAAAATAAATTATAGCAATTATGATTTCTAAAAATAATTTTTTCTATAAATTAATTGTAAAAAGTCTTGCTTTTTAAAACAAGTGGGTAATGCATATCATGGAAGGCATATTTTGTATGTATAAATTCACAATTAAAGCCTACTTTTGTTGTCAGTTCTTGCTATGTAGAATGACTTCTAAATATTAATGTATTAAAAAGAAAATACAACAAAATGTATATTTAGACACGAGCTTACATGGCATACCTTATATTTGTATCATTTAAAGTTTACAAAAAATACTGCTTATGTTTCTATTATTACGCTATGGAGAAATTTATCAACTTTAGTTCTAAATATGCGGATGAAGTCTAAAAGCTATTTTTTCATCAGTACTTTGCTTTTATGCTGCTTTTTCTTTTTGATACTCCAGGTTTATAAACTATCTTTTTAAATTTTAAGCCAGGACTTCAAAAATTGTGGAGTACTTGTTTGCTATCCTCTACCTTCATTCTCTTCTTAGGGTTAAGGAGCCTTTCTTTCTGCAGCTAAGGGCAGAGGCTGTGCCTAGGGCTGTACCGCATCTGTCTTCACTAGCATCTGTATTCGAGACTGTTTCCTTAGGTGGGTAAGAGGTGGAGAACAAACTTAGTATCGGGTCCATGAAGCCCATGGCATCATTTTTGAAAATATTTCCAGTTTTGTGGCCAAAGCAATTGGTCTTAGTAAATGAGACTTCTTCAGGAGTCACTCCTTCACCTTGGACCCATTGCTTAGTTGGAATGGAAGTATATGTGTCCATCTTGTGTATTAATTTCTGACTCATTTATACAAGAGCAGCTATAGGAGTTTACAAATGAACTTTAAGTTACTGTAAATTTGGGGATCCTAGAGTGATCTTAAATATGGCAAGATACAGCTCATTTAGAATAAAATCCCACATCCATTCTGGGGGGAAAAACTAGTGAAAAAGAAGTATGAAAAGGACCCTAAAAAGCATACTGCAAAATAAGAGAAGAAATAATTTCTGACAGGTAATAGAATACTGGTAAGATAGAAACAACTAGAAAGTGTGACACAGTTCTTAAATTTAAATATAGAAAATAAATTGATGAGATTGATGAAACAGAAATAGTGCAAAACATTTGAATGCAAAGCATTTCTAGTAAGTGACGGGGGCGCTTGACATTGCAACTACCCTGTTTTTGCAGTTATATTTTTGACTGTAAAATAGATATTTTCATAAAAATGGTGTTCTGAATTTTGTTACAGGGCTGGTTAAATTTATGATTACCTGTAGACACTTGATAATTACATAGATTACAACTTTGGTAATATGTCACTGGAGTAATTATGTTGTAATACCTGTTGAGAATTCATACCATCTGATGCTTACATACTCATTTCTTATGTTTGTAAGATTTGGCTTGGTGGGAATAGGTTTGGGGAAAGTAAAGAATGAAGGCCATATATTTAATGTTTTATAAATTATCTTTCAAGCTTAGATAGCTTAAGAGTAGTTTATATTAAGGAGACCCTTTTCTCCTTGAGGATAGGGATAGGTAAGACAAACTTGTAAAGAATGTCACAGAAGTCACTTTTTAATTTACATCATGATTGAGATACTGAAATCTTCACTGATCCTTCTCCTCTCCCTTTTTCGTATTTTGTTTGATAATTATATATATTTTTAAAAGCTGCGAGAGGAAAAATTAGTCATAAATAGCCCTTTTGGATTATCCACTTAAATTTATGTATTTTCATATTACTCAGGTAAAGATGGAAATGATAGAGCACAGACATTTATTTTTTAAACTGATAGGGTAGAAAATGAAATATACTTCTGTTTATTCTTAATACCATATTTACATATATATATATATATACGCATCGTTTTAGCAAATTGGAAATAATATATTCATTTGTATGGCAAGATAAATGCAGTCATCTTAATACTAGTCTACACATTTTTGCCAAATGGCGCAAATATACCTCCATTTGTATTTTGTATCTTAAAATGTAGTTTAAAAATAGGACTATGTATGAGACACTTTTTTACAAAAAGTGCCATATATACATACGTAACAGGTGAGTGTGCGTTTAACGTAATTTATAACGATTCCTGTCAGTACAGTGTGTGTTGAAAAGTCAAGTTGTTTTTAACATATTCAAGTATGTTCAGTATAAAATAAATCCCATTTCATAATGTAAATCATATTTTTGTTATTTGCCATATTTTATTTGAAGTAGTAATAAAATTTTATAACTCAAATTTGAATGTCATAGTACATTGTGTGCTAACCATGGCAAGCAAACATTTACATTTGTTTTTTACAATAAATTTCTTTTAAAGTATACTTTCTATTTTTCTGTACTGACATATGCAATAAATTGGTACATTAAAAATTTGATTAATGTCTTAAGATAGTTCGCATTCAGTCTTTTCTTAAAAATTGTTAATCTAAAATTTTATAGTAGGACATTAAAGTTGTCTTAATGGTTACGTAAAATTCCTGAATTTGCACTGAAATTAATGAATTTTATTCTAGTAATGGTGTTAATAAAAAATAGAAGTTAGATTTATATTTCCTTCCCTGAAGAGTATTATCCTCTTACATACATTTAATTTAGGCTAATATTAAAACTACATGAACCACTGGTGAATGACTAGTCCCTAATGCATTTCTTTAGTTAATTGAATCTAGGAATGAATACATTTTAACTTCATAATTATGTTGCTTTCAAATTTCATAAAGCGCTTTTTAAAAAAATTCTGCTTTTTTTCCCCACTCTTGTTTGTATTTTAATGGTTTTTAATGATCAAAAAATGACCTGATACTAACTCAGCCTTGCTTTTCCTAACAAGAAATGTGCATGCTTGAATATGTCAGAATAAGTTCGATAATAGGAAGTGTATGCTGAACCTTAAATGGTCCCCTCTAAGGGAAGATGAAGAATTCACTTATTAGAGCCCATCTTTGCATGGGTAGATATGGTGGGAACTAGAGTCTCTCATGTACTACTTGTAGTACATCAGAAAGATCGCCAACTTGACTCCCAGGGTGAAGTCGTTTTTAGATTGCTATTTCTTAATTTTGAAAGATACGTGTTTTCACATTCCCATTTCACTCTCCAACTAGTTCCTTACATTCTGTTACATACTAAAAAGCATGAACAATTAGATCTGGCTAGAGACTGTAACTCCTATCTTACTAAGGGGAGAGGAAGGGAAGACGTTTTTGGAGTATCTTCAAATATAAGGCCCAGGTGTTGAATGTGTTACTGTTATTGAATCCTCACAACAAACCTTAGAGTGATTTGTAGTCCCATTTTATAAGAAACAGTCTGAGAGTGGTTCAGTAACATGCTTAAGGTTACCTAGAGTGAACCAAGATGTCAATCCAGGTCTCTAATTCTAAATCAAGGACAGTTATTCATTTGCTAATTTACTCAATTTGAAAATTTTGTTCATGTTGGAATAGATATGAAATGTTGAAATGGGTTACAAGATGAGTTATTCAGGAATCTGAAAGAATTGGCTATGAATTGAAAAGTATACAGTAAACTACATGTTTTCAAAGGCATTAAATGTGTGTTTCTGTAGGAAAATCCAAATGTTAATCTCATAAGGGTTACCCTCTCAAAAAATCTTGGAGTCATCTTTTTATTCCTGATACTTTTGAAACACTTCTTGCTGTTTTTCCATTAAGATTTATTTTCCCAACATTTCCACTACTACCATACCAGTCCCTGAAATTATTTCATAGTAGTCAACATTTTTATTGGGTGTTTTTTGTGTTCAAAATATTGTTCTGATTCCCTTTTGTCATTTATTCTTAATAACTGAATATGAACTGGATCACTGCCCCATTCTTTCTAACAGAAAAACTCTGTATCATTCTCTATCCAGTTCAGTGGCTGCATTTCTCAGTAGATCAAAGTCAGAGTTCTCGTTCTATAGAGTCTTTTACAAACTAAACCCTGTAAAAGGTATCTGATCTTTCTCTTTCTTGAATCAAACTTACTCCTCTTCTGTGCATTTATTCATATATGGTGCTTTAGCTTCTAGATCCAATGCCTCCCTCCCACCTCTCCAGGCCCCTGAGTCTGTGACCAAATTCATGGTAGCTCTTTACTAATAGTTTTTTTTCTTTTTTCTTTTTCTGAGCACCCATTGCACTCAAAGCATTTTGTGTTTTGATACTTGGTTATATTCAGTTCAGTTCTTTATCATATATTGTCTTTTGATCTGACAGGAATATCATGTGATTCCTGTCTTACATAGCACCTGGCACAGTGCTGAGCACCTTGTAGTACTAAATACATTTTCTGTATAGAATATGCACACTGATTATAAAGTTAGTTCAAACTTTTCCATCTTTAAGAAGAAAAAGAAGCACAAAGGCCGTTATACTTCTTAAAGGTTTAGACCTAAAACAGCAACCAATCTAGAAGTTACACACACATCTCAAACCAATA
The DNA here is from genome assembly GCA_963573385.1 of Cacajao melanocephalus. NCBI lineage: Eukaryota > Metazoa > Chordata > Mammalia > Primates > Pitheciidae > Cacajao > Cacajao melanocephalus. The sequence continues at coordinate 46,051 of CAUYLG010030031.1, forward strand.
AAGTAGAAATGTTGGAAGTTACCAGTGTGATGTAATCAGTTCACAGAAAATAAGAGGGCCAATAACTGTGCAGGTCATACGTTCCTTGAGGGCTCCATTTTAAGCTGAGCAGAAGAGACTGGTAACAAGCTCCGGAAGGAGAGGAGCAAAGTGTACCGATGGTGGATGTGGAACAGAGATCATTGGAGATCAAGTGTGACAGTGATGAGTAGAACTTGTGTTGGATAAGAGAGGAAGAACCAGAAAGTCAGGTGGGCACATTAGTGGAAGGCCAAAGAAGCCCTTACCATGGGACATCCAGTTTGGGTGATAGTGACTGTCCCAGTTTTGATTTCTTTCTGTCCTTTTTAAACCCTGTACCCATGGTTCTCTTATTAAAAATTTATCATCATCATTACTTTTTAAAACAGTGATGCAAATGGAGACTACTGAAAGTTTGAGAGCTTTCCACTCCTGCAGGAAGTGACTTTGGAGTGCTAACATACTTAAATATTAATATATTTGCCATCAAATATAACGTGGGAGCAGCTCGATCATCAGCATTTTGGAGAAAGTTGAGGCCTCTCTCTAGTCCCTCCGGTAACATTACATGGTTCCTTTGACTATCACTGGACACTCTCACTAAAGGTGCTGTGCTTCTTAGGTCAGGAAGAGGAAGACAAACTGAATATTACATTAGATTAGAATTACCTTATAAGATGTCAACAAGTATACTTTACGCATCAGAGGAACCCTGAAATTAAAGAGCCTGCAATCTAACCTTCATTGTTTCACATATAAAATGAGAAATTTAAATGGAGTATGTGGTAAAGGAGCCTTATAAGTGTTTTCCCTCATCTTTTACAATTGTCAAAATAGTGATGCAGTTAACAAAGTCAAGCTATATAAAATGTTTCATTTTTTTACCTATAAATGTGGTTTATATTTCTATCAAATGTCACAGTTGTCTTATAAAAGTCTCATTTTATTTAATGAGCTTATAAATATGATTGAACTCCTATTGAAAGTGATTCTTCTATAATTTAAGGAGTTTTATGACCTTGGGATGATATTTTACCTTTCAGGGCTTTGTGAAAACTGGAGGTTTGACCCAGTTGGTTCCAGTGGCCTCATCTAGCAAGGCCTTTCTATGATTCTGAGTATATAGAAATCAAAAGCTATTTTAGATTCCCATAAGATTGATCAAAAGTATAGGATGTCTTCTTTAAAATTTATGTATTCACTTTGAATAAGAATGCTCAGAATGCTCATTGTAGTACACTATGGATAAATGCAAATTCAACTTTTGTTTACCCTGTTCTTCATCCAATCATAAGGAGAAAAAGACAATTTGTCAGCAATGTTTAAATGTATGTGTCTTGGATCAATTTAAATGCTATAGATACTCTGGTTTTACAGTCATAGTCTAGAGCAAAGTAAACATTTGGAAGATTGCTATGGCACAGGATAATTTCCTTTTTGTAAAAACAGTTTTTACATCAAACTGTTTTGATTGTTTACATCAAACTGTTTTATATCAAACTGTCTTACATCAAACTGTCTCTGTCTCATCAGAGAAATATTAAAAGAGATAGAGATTATTTTAAATAATGAACTAACTGGAAATTCTGATGTTGAAATGCACAATCACTGGAATGAAAAATTCGCTAGACAGGCTTAACAGCAGACTTAAAGTGGCAGAAGTCATCAGCAAACCTGAATATAGACTTCATAATGTCTATGTAAAACTTGATCAAGACTAGGCAATCTGAAACAGAGAAGAAAAAGAATGAAGAAAAATGTGCAGAGCCTCAGAGAATTGCACCAACATATGCATAATGGTAGTGCTAGAAAGTGAGGAGAGAAAAGAGCAGAAAAACTATCCAGAGAAATAATGACCAAAAATTCTGCAAATTTGAAACAAATCATCAATCTATACACCCAAGATCGAGGAACTCCAAATAGGATGAGCACAAAGTGGTCCATACCTAGAAACAGCATAGGAAAAGTGCTGAAAAACAAGGCAGGAAATATTGACTGCAGGGAGAGCAGAGCAACTCATTATGTATAAGGAAATCCCCAGTAAGATTAACAGCTGACTAATCTTCAGAAATTATCAGTGGAAGACAGAAAGTAATGGTAGCAGATATTCAAAGTGCTGAAAGAGACCTGTCAAACAAGATCTTATATTCAACAAAACTTTCAGAAATGAAGATGAAATAAAATATTGCTTGAAACAAAAACATAATTTTTGTGAGCATACCTACCTTGCAAGAACTACTAAAGGAAGTTATTCACACTGAAAGCAAGTAATCATACATGGTCATTTGAATCCACACACATAAAAAACACCGGTAAAGATAATTATGTAATTAGAAAAGACAGTATATGTGCATATTGCTTCCTCTTTTCTTAAATTATGTAAAGAACTTGCATAAAACATATAGGCATAATTATTCATTCTGTAACAAAAAATATGTAATTTGTTTGGCAATAAAAACAGAGGAAGTGGGTAGGAGCAAAGCAGCTGTGCAATAATGAAATGATGCCAGATAGTAACTTGAATCCACAGGGGAGAAAAGTGAACCTAAAATGGTAAGTAAGAAGGTTAATATAACAAACTCTATACTTGCTTTGCTTTTATCCCTAAGTCTCCTTCGTAAATATAAAATTGTATAAAGTAAAATTATATTAATTTATTTTGTTTTGGTTTTATAACATGCATAGATGTTTACATATGTAACAATAATGTCACCAAAAGAGGAAAGAGGGAAGTGAGCTATGTAGAAGTTACATGTCTGTATCTCACTGAATTTAAGTTAGTATAAATTTGAAGTAGATTCTGATAAGCTGTGTTAAGTATGGTGAGCCTTAGAGAAACCAATAAGGAAATCACTTAAAAATATATTGTGAGGCCGGGCTCAGTGGCTCACGCCTATAATCCCAGCACTTTGGGAGGCCAAGGTGGGTGGATCAAGAGGTCAAGAGATCGAGACCATCCTGGTCAATGTGGTGAAACCCCGTCTCTACTGAAAACACAAAAATTAGCTGGGCATGGTGGTGCATCCCTGTAGTCCCAGCTACTCGGGAGGCTAAGGCAGGAGAATTGCTTGAACCCAGGAGGCGGAGGTTGCGGTGAGTCGAGATCGCGCCATTGCCCTCCAGCCTGGGTAAGAAGAGTGAAACTCCGTCTCAAAAAATATGTATATATACACGTACATATATATATATATATGTATATATATTTTTATATATGTACGTATTATATACATATAAATATATATACATGTATATATATGTATATATGTGTGTGTGTATATATATACGTGTATATATATGTGTATATATACGTGTGTGTGTGTATATATATATATATACGTGTGTGTGTATATATATATATATATAAAGTGAGGCCAGGTGTGGTCGCTCTTCTAGCCTTTTGAGAGGCCAAGGCAAGCTGATAAATTGAGACAAGAGTTTGAGAAAAGCTTGTGCAATAGCAAGTCCCCATTTTCTATAAAAAACATAATTTAAAAAAATGTGCTGGGCATGGTGGTGTACACCCGTAGTCCCAGCTACTCAGGAGGCTGAAGCAAAAGGATTGCTTGAGCCCAGGAATTTGAGGCTGGAGTTAGCAATGATTGCTCTTCTTTTAGTGTCTAAAGATGGAATATTGGTCTATCAATTTAAGAACTTTTAAAAAGTAGAGTATTTTACACTTATACATTTCCCACTAAGCTGTATACCTGTTGTTAGCTGCATACTAAGTTTTGGTGTGTTGCGTATTTATTTTCATTTATCTTAAAGTATTTTCTGATTCCTCTTGTGATTTCTTCTCCTTGGCCCACTTTTGAATGGGTTTCTTTCTTTTCTTGTAAATCTGTTTTAGTTCTTTGTAGATTCT
>CAUYLG010030033.1:0-19952 GCA_963573385.1 Cacajao melanocephalus
AGAGAAATGCAAATAAAAACCACATTGAGAAACCATCTCACGCCAGTTAGAATGGCGATCATTAAAAAATCTGGAGACAACAGATGCTGGAGAGGATGTGGAGAAATAGGAATGCTTTTACACTGTTGGTGGGAGTGTAAACTAGCTCAATCATTGTGGAAGACAGTGTGGCGCTTCCTCAAGGACCTAGAAATAGAAATTCCATTTGACCCAGCAATACCATTACTGGGTATATACCCAAAGGATTATAAACCATTCTATTATAAAAACACATGCACACATATGTTCATAGCGGCACTGTTTACAATAGCAAAGACCCGAAACCATCCCAAATACCCATCGATGATAGACTGGACAAGGAAAATGTTGCACATATACACTATGGAATACTATGCAGCCATAAAAAACGATGAGTTCATGTCTTTTGTAGGAACACGGATGACTCTAGAAACCCTAAGTCTCAGCAAACTGACACAAGAACAGAAAATCAAACACCGCATGTTCTCACTCATAGGTGGGTGTTGAACAATGAGAACACATGGACGCAGGGAGGGGAGCATCACACATTGGGGTCTGTTTAGGGGGCCAATGGAGGGACACTAGGGGGTGTGGGGAGATTGGGGAGGGATAATATGGGGAGAAATGCCAGATGTAGGTGATGGGGGGATGGAGGCAGCAAACCACATTGCCATGTGTGTACCTATGCAACAATCCTGCAAGATCTGCACATGTACCCCAGAACCTAAAGTACAATTTAAAAAAATAGACTAGCATCCATATATATTTTATGCATTCATTACATACCTAACTTTTTCTTAAATTTCTTTTCCAAATTTGTAGGCAATATGGTTTATCTGCAAGTTTTAAGCTGTTGCAAATCTCTGAGCATCAAAATGGACTGCTTGGATCCTACTAGCTTGCAGAATTTTTATTCCTGAGGTATCCCATCTTCTTTTTTTGCTTTCATGACAGAGACCTTTTTTTTTTAATCTGTTCATTCTAGTTCCTAATTTTTATTATTAATACATTTTTAACAGCAATATTCATAAATGAGTTTGGTTATCTCCCATGTACTCTGATTTGAGTGGTGGTGTTATTCTTGGCTTCCCATGGAAGCTCTTCTTACCTTGCTGTGCTTGGAGACAGTTTAATTATTATTACATTATTAGATAATTTAATTACTCTAATAAATATAATATTGTTTATCAATCTATAATTAATAGTACTCCTCATGCTGGATATATTAGTCAAGATCCTGGCAGTAAGATCATATGCTGAAAAATATTTAACTAAACAGAATTGAACAAGGAAACTAAGCATATAGAGATGTGGGTGGGGTTACAGGAACCAAAAAAAGATGGTGATGTGTCCAGGGCCTAGCAACAGTGGGAATCTGTTACTACCCCTAAACCTGAAGGGACAAACGGAGGGAAAAATATCACTGGAGCCTGTGAGAGTCAGAGCCATGCCAGAAGGCCTGCCTAGAGGAGCTGTGGTCGAGGAGGAACATATCCACTGCTGATCACTGCCACTGCTGAAACCGCAGGGGATGAAAGGGATGGAGGGGACAAACACTCCAAGCATCCTTCCCTTCACCTTCCTTCCTCTGTCATTATCCAATGGCTGAGCAGTCTGAAGACAGAGGATCTGAGAGCCTAAAGGATGCGGTCTGTGGAGGTCAGCCACAGAAAGACACAAAACAGGACTGAAAAGGGAAGAGAAAAACAAATCAGGGAGCAAAAACTGGGAAAAACCAGCACTTTAAGTAAATATCATTCTACTTATATTTAAACATCAGGAATAGATGTAAACTGTGTTAATGCTCTGTGGTCTACTTACGCAGTTAATTCTATTTATAGCTTTCCTGATTTATAGCATTCCTAGTACCCTGAACTCTACTTTGTCATAACACGTATTCTTTTCACTATACTTTTGAGTGGTAGTCTCTTTATTTAGAATTTTTGTATCTATTCTTATAAATGAGATGATTGGTCCAGGATTTTCTTTTGGGAATGCCAGTTGTCAAAGTTTAGTACCAGGGTTAAATTTGCTTTGTGAAATGAATCAGAGGAGCATTTCACATTTTTATGGTCTAAAATAATTTATACAACAACAAAAAATGATTCCATAATTTTTTTTTTTAATTAGTCAACCATATTCCTGCAGGGAACTAGTGACTTTTCTTTCAGTTAATTCTTGGACAACATTTCTGGGTCTTCCATAATTATTGGCCTGATCAGGTTTTCTACTTTTGAGCCAATTTTGGTCACTTATAATTTTCTAAGGAATGGCTCCTTTTCTGGATATTTATTTTCTCCTGGTGGATCCACATTTTATTTCCCCAAACTTGGGGGTTCAATGATCTTGGTAAAGGGTTTTTGCATCCCCCACAGCTGTCCATAGGGCTGCTGTGGTTACAGCATGGAGAGATCCTCAAAGGCTTAGTTAAAACAGTGAAAACTCTTAAGAGGGGTTTTATCCTACAGCTAGGATTGTTCCGGCTTCTCTGCAGCTGTAGACAAATGCTGCATCCCATGGAGCTGACCACATGAGAATGTGCTTGAGCTGTTCTTTCAGGGTGATTCACCATGTGGTTGTGTAACCTCCTCGGCACCTGCCTACCCTGGAAACTGACCTCTGGAAACTGGCTGTGATTTACCCTCCTGCTCAGCAAAAGCAGCAAGGAAGCGTGTGAGAGGAGGAGAACGAGGGAAGCAGAGGACGCATGCGCAGTGCGCCCTGCCCCAGGGACGATGTGCCTTCCCTGACCGTGCTTTCTTTCTGGCCTTGGCTCTGCCGCTTTGGATGCGTCATTGTGAGTAACCTTGCTGGACTTCACTTGCCTGACTGTGAAATGAGAGGCTCTGAGGCCTTCCTAGATTTATGTTTCTATTAACAGACACCGCAAGGATCATACTTCTCAGTCAAGAAACTGATGGAACTGCGTAAGTGACAGTATCTGAGATCTTATTCAGGAGGGACCAAAAGGCCCTTCTTTTCCCCCTGTATCTCCCCACCAGCCTGCCTTAGACTCAAAGGGCTCCTGTGTGGGGTTGGAAGTATCAACAGCCTGAGCACAAGAAACAACCCCTTGAAGTGTTTAATACCTTCACGTGCACTAATGAATCCAATTGGCAGGTTCTGAGCAGGCAGGACGTTTCTGAGGGGGAGGGAGAGGTCTAGCACAGGGACCACTGGAGACAGCCAGCCTGGAATGACAACCAAAGTTGCCAGAGATGGATAGGGAGGTGTGCAATGGGCAGGCAGGTGATAACACAGTATTTGTTTGGCCTGTGGCCAGGGTGGAAGTGAAATACAACACTGTCTCAGCTTGGGCTACTATAACAAATTGTCATGGACGGGGTGGCTTAAGCAATAGACATTGTTGACACTTCTCGAGGCTGGGAAGTCTAAGAAGGTGCTGCCAGATTCCGTTCCTAGTGAGACTTTCTTCCTGGCTTACAGACAGTCACCTTCTGGCTGTGTCGTCACGCATTCTTTCCTCCACGTAGGAGCATGGAATGTGAGAAAGGTTCCTTCTCTTCTTACAAGGGCACTAACTGCATCGTAAGAGTCCCAGCCTCATGACCTATTCCAACCCTAATTACCTCCCAAAGGCCTTACTCCCAAACACTGTCACACTGGGGATTAGGACTTTACCACATGAATTTTGGGAGGACACAAACATTCAGACCGTAACAAACACAAGTTAGTCTGCAAGAGTTTGAGGAACGTTTAGCATCAAAGACTCTGTAGCATGGATAACAGGGTCTTTAGAATCAGCAGAGCTGGGTTTCCATCCCAGTTTTACCACTCCCTTAGCAAGTTCCTAAATCTCCGTGAGCGCCTTTCCTCATCCACAAAATGGGAATAAAATGCCTCTCTTTAGGGCTGATAAGAGAGTTAAGTGAGATAATCTTTAAAAAGGACTTAAGCACAGCGACTGGTCCAAGTGAGAATTGAATCAATATATCTGTCGTTAAAATGAATCCCAGTTTTGCAACCGTCTCTCTCTGGAAGCCATTCTTAATCACTTAATTACTCACAAGAATTTTTGTGCTCCTGCTGTGCTGGTCATTCTAGGGTTACAGTGAAAAATATTCCCTCCCCTCAAACAGCTTCCCGTCCAGTAGAGTAGACAGATTTGCACATAACCAAGTAAAACATAAAGCAAACCTAGCGTGAGAACCAACTGGAGGTGTCGCAGCACACTGTGGGAGGGCCCAGGAAGAAATGATGGGCTCTCAGGGTGGGAGTAGCAGAGTGGGTCAGGCAGCGCGTGAATTAGATTCTACCATCTGATAAGGTCACCTAGTCTAACAGCTTTGCTTCACAACTAAGGACCCAGACAGGTTAAAAATTCTCCACTCACACACCGAGCACAGACCATGTGCCATCACCGTTAAGCTTTACTTCTTAAACCTCACAGGAACCCAACAAGATGGAGATTCTTGCCATCCCCATTTTATGGATGAAGAAACTGAGGTACAGAGAGGTGACACAACTTGTCCAAGGTCATATAGCTCATGGGTAACAGAACAAGAGTTCGACCCTCTGTGGTCCTCTCCAGGACCAACACAGCTGCCTCTCTTAGCGGCAGAGCTGAAGCTGAAGAGCTGGGCTCTGCACTGAAAGCCTAGGCGTTCCCATTCTCCTACACAGCCACTTCCAGCAAGACAAAGACTTCAGGAGGCAATTCTGGGGGCGCTTTCCAGGCTGAAGACAGCAGGAGAAAAAGCATGGAGACCTGAAGGGTCATGCTCTTGGAAGAGTGCCGAGATTACCACAACTAAAGGGTGGAATGAAGTTAGTTAGCAACCGCCAGCACAGTGCTTGCACCATTACAGTCAAACCTCGGGTGACGAAGCAGCAACAGCCACATTTTCACACGTCAGAAGACAAGGCAAAGAGGGGTCTCTCGGGCATTAGAGTCTCCCCCATCACCGCAGAAACCATAGAGATACAACGAAACCCTCAACTCTACACCTGCTCCTCCCTTGGGTTCTACCATCCACCCTCCTGCCACTCAGAAACATGGGAATAGTAGCAGACTCATTTCTCCCTCATTCCTTTGCCAATTCTACTTTTAAAATATTTTTGGCTGGGTACAATCGCTCATGCCTGTAATCTCAACACTTTGGGAGGCCGAGGCAAGAGGATCACTTGAGGCCTGGCCAATATTGCAAGACTCCGTCACACACAAATTTTTTTTACATTTTTCCCCTGTGTTGCCCCAGGTTTGTTAAGAAGCAGACACCAAGGTGAGGTTAAACATGCAAGGATGTTTGTTAAGGAAAATATCTATGAGAGAAAACGTGGAGGAAGCTCACGATGCAGTTACAACCTCGAATGACGGGAAAAGGGAAGGAAGGTTGGGTGGAAGTGTCTCACTGTTGTGCAGTGCCAGGAAATTTCCACAAAGCCACTGGGGGGGTTTGAGCCAGAAACACCATTAGGGGAGCTCAGGGTCCCCCAGAAACATCCCTGCACTTGTTTTACTGCCACCCTTGGTAACTGGCTAAAGTTAGTTCATGGGAAACATGGCTTCAACACAAATGTGAGGTTGGATTTAGATCACGGCAACAGTGCCCGTGGTCCATTATGTGGCCTGTAATTGGAGAGCTGTGGGTCTAGACTGATGCTCAGGCACACAGCTCCTCACCAACTCTACAACTCCTGGCCCAGTTCAGACCCTTCCATTCTCTGGAGACCCCCAACTGGTCTCCCTGCTGCTGATCTTTATCCTTCCAAGCCTTCTTCCACACCACAGTCAGAAAGACTTTTCTAAAATACAAATCTAACATGTCAATCCTCTGCTTAAAGCCTTCAATAATGATTTTGCCAATTCCCTTGAAATCTATAAATGGAGCTCGTGCTTTGTATAAGAGATTGATTGAACATTTAATCAAACAAGATGCCCTTGAACTGGTAACACCTACTTTATTCCAGCACTCTAGTCTGAGTGCGGTAAGACTCTATAGAGACTGAAAATACATTTAACTGAGACACTTACACATTTTCTTTACTGAGAGTCATTGAACTTCTTGCTAATCTTGTTGGGGAATTAAAATCTTTGTAAAATGTGACTTAGCTAAGCTTATCAACAGCTGATTATTAATGATATTACAGCAAAAATATAAACTCAAAATACTACATTCTGAGTTCTTAATTTGGAATTTTATTGACCTTGGGATTTTCTAATACTTTTTGAACATCCTGCCATCTAGAATTTCGGTGGTGGGTGGAGGGCACCATCTTTCGGAAATGTATTAACTGACTCTGCCCATTCATGAGGTAAACCAGTAATTAGCTCATGGCAAGACAGCAGGAAGTTCCTGCCACAAAATGTAAGAATAACAATGTAGCTCCCATTATACATTCCTTAGGAACATAGTGTTAATCTTCGTTCTCATCTCAGTAGTTAAAAATGTCTGTAGCTCCTGGGACAACTGGACCACTATAGGTAGCACTGATCACAGGCTTTTATCTAAAGAAAATGCCATAGTTTTAATTTTTGCTCTGATCTATGCAGTGCTGAAATCCTTTGACTTAGTGACATACCTGGAGGAGGAATTCCCAATATAAAACTTCGAAGGTCACAGCAGGTCCCAGATTTAGATATTTCCAGGGCAATCATTTTGCACAGTTAATTCTATGAAACCCAAAACTGGTTCATAATGTCACTTGAAGATTATTTCTAATACAAAGGATTCGGGCTATTCTTAACTATCAGAACCAGTTTATATCTGCCCCCAGAGCATCACATTTTCTCCAAAAGGCACTCGCCATGTTAGTCTAGGCATCGCACAAGCGGTCCCTCGAGGATGTGCCCACATGAAAGCTTGGAGAAGCCCTAGGCTTACTGCAGCATCATTGATCCCAACATTGCAGACACTTACGAGGGATATATCTTATGCCAGTTGGATTATGACACTGATACCCAGTATTTTCCCTGATCAAAAACTCATACCAACCATTTCAGATAAACAGCTTTTTGACAGTGGCAGATTCTTATTCAAAATTCCTCTAATTTATTTAAAATTGAGGAAGGGAGGACCAAGACTCCTAATCATCCCCCACTCCTTGGCCACTTTCTTGCACCTACTTCAGGTTCCCAGGGGAGAGGGAAGAGAGAGGCCTCCCCAGCCATTTTTCAGGGTGAGAAAAATGCAAGCTTTCTCTTGCTTTGTCCCCACAACCATATAGGAAGAGTCCAACCTGGGTAGCTGAGCTGGACCACAAGACGGTGACAAGGACAACCTTTGAGCATCTGGCCAAGGCTACACTCAAAGTCAGCTGTGATGGTTTTATGTGGGATACAGTTAGGCTTTGCGTCCCCATCCAAATCTCATCTTGAATTGCAATCCCAGGTATGGAGGGAGATACCTGGTGGGAGGTGACTGGATCATGGGGGCAGTTCCCCAATGATGTTCTCATGATACTGAGTGAGTTCTCATGAGATGTGATGGTTTTATAAGGCATGCTCCCTGCTCTCGCTTGCTCTCTCTCACCTGCCGCCACGTAAGAGGTGCCCACTTCCCCGTCCTCCATGATTGCAAGTTTCCCGAGGCCTCCCCAGCCATATGGAACTGTGAGTCAATGAAGCCTCTTTTCTTTATAAATTACCCAGTCTCAAGCAGTTCTTTATAGAGAACAGACTAACACAATGTGTCAACTTGGCTGGGCCACAATGCCCAAATATTTGTTAAAGCATTACTTTTTATGTTTCTGTGAAGGTGTTTTTGGATGAGATTAACACTTAAATTGGTGGACTTTGAGTAAAATGGATTGCCCTCCAAATGTGATTGAAACTCCAAAGAGTTTATGGCTGAATAAAACAAAAGACTGACCTCCCCTCAGCAAGAAGAAAGTCTGTCAGCAGACAGGCTTCAGACTTGAAATGAGTATCAGCTCTTCCTGGATCTACACCCTTCCAGCCCACCCTGCAGATTCTGGCCTTGCCAGACTCCAGACAGACAGACAGACAGACAGGCACACACACACACACACACACACACACACACACACACACACACAGAGAGAGAGAGAGAGAGAGAGAGAGAGAGAACCCAAGAAACATAGGCCCATGGAGGGGGACCCTGAGGCTGTCCCAGGGAAGAGGGACCCTTCCCAAGCAGGCATTTCACAGTCACGTGTGTTCTGCCCCCAGTGTTGTGGCCTAATTACATGCTAGATCCATGTCATCGGGATGTCTAGAGCCCCCAAGATGTCTCATGCTGGAAGTGTTTTATTTGCCTCTTTAGATCCAATCTCCCCCTGTCTACACCAGCTCTCTGGCCAAGACACTGATCTCTATGAGCCACATCACAGGGTTTTGGGTCAGTCTCTTGCCAGTTGGGTCCAGTCTCTCATGCAGAGGTCACTGGTCCTCAGGCAGCCGTCCTCATGGGGCCTCCCTGTCTTCCGGTTCTGAAAGCCTCACCCTCTCCTTGCTCCTGTGGGGCAGAAACTACACCTGCTGTTTCTAACTCCAGGTTCTGCATCAACCCTCGTTTTCCTGGGGATCACTACACTTTTGTAAATAATCTCTTTTCAAAACCCTCCTTAAACTACCCAGTTTAAGTGTTTCATCTCTTTTCTGTCAACACCCTGATTCACACACCACCCCTACTAGGATTATCAGATTTAGCAAAATCAAAAGACAGGATGCTCAGTTATAATTGAATTTCAGAAAAAACACATTTTTTTTTTGTATAAACAGTTCCCAATACTTATTGTTTATCTGAAACTCAGATTTAACTGGGCATCCTGTATTTTTATCTGAAAACTTTAGCTTCACCATCAACTGTGAAAATATTTTGGGAATTTTGGTAAACTTCAGCTTATCCCTGAAATAAATAAGGTTAATGACAGTCACGGAATATTAATACTCATGATGCAGATATGGTCCTAATTTGCAGGACTGTTCTCTGAATTGTTTAACTTCCCCTTTCTCTGTGCATCTCTCTGTGTGTGTGTGTGTGTGTGTGTGTGTGTGTGTGTAAGTAGAGAGAAAAAGAAAGTGTGTGAGAAAAAGTGAGAGCAAGAGAAAATAATGAGAGATAAGCCTGAAAGAGAAAACTGATGCTGGCTCATCAAGAACCTTAAATCCCGGGTGGGCAACAGGGGGCCTCTCCACACTGTAAGACGCTCTCGGACTCTTGTAGGCATAAGAGATCCAGCCCTCACTGCATTATCCACATTTCCTTGCCTGTCTTTCATGGTTGATTCTGATGAATTTAGCTCTCCAAGGTGGTTCTGTCTTTTTTAAACAATCTCCTGAAATTTATATCAAAGGAAGAAACTGGACTCTGGGAATCCTGCTAATTCTATTAACCACAAAACCACATTTGGATACTGTGCCACGTTATATTTGCAGAACATATTCTTGATAATAAAATGAGAAAGACTCAATTTAATTCCCTTTTTCTTATTTTTTTCTTGTAAATATAAGAAAGAAAAAGAGAAAAGAAGGAATGAAGGGAAAAAGGAAGGAAGGAAAAGAAAGCATTTTTAAGGCATTTTAATACTCAAGTGTGCAGAAAAAAACTAAAAAGTTTTGGCTCTTGTTTAAAAATAAAAATGTTATGTAATCATTGAAATAAGTGATTTTTTTTTGAAGCCTCCAGTTATTATAATTTCACTGGATAGTTTATAAGAAGTTGCATCAGCCAGTTGGTCACTCTGGGCCTTTGTTTCTTCTTCCTACCTCATAGGATTCATATGAGGATAAAATAGGATAACACGCTTTGCACGGTGATTGGAATACAGAAGGAGATCAATAAATGTTCATCTGTTATTACCATTTTGAGCATTTGGGGAGCTCAATGATTTTCCTGGAATTTAATCTTCCCGAAGCCCTCCTGGCCCATGTCTGACTTTTGTCATGCACCTCGGCTGTACCCCTTCTTCTAGCTTTTCCTTATGTCCTCTAGAGTAAAATGTATCTGAAAGCATCATGTACAGGCACATTTCTTTCTGGAGAACTGTGGATTGTAATAATTTTAGCTTTAAAGTCTCCATTTTTTCTTATGTCATATCACCAGTTAGAATTTCTAGCCACGGAACTGTATCCATTTTTTGTGACTGTTTTGGAAATCTGCCTTCCAAAGTCTAGAATCCATTTTCTTACCATCCTCAATATTTCGTTTACAAATCCTAGGGTAAAACAGTCGCTTTATGCAAAGCTTTTATTGCTTCCATTTTACCAATTAGTTTTTTGCTGGTGATAATAATCAATTCCAGAATAATTTTTCTTCCCTTGCGGCTTTCCCTGCCTTGCTAGGAGTGGAAGTTGTCAGCAGGGCACTGCAGGAATGTGCTCTGTTTCCAGCTGACACTCAACCCCAACTCCAGCCCCACTGCTAAAACCCCTTCCACAAAACAACTGCTCCTCCCACATTTTAGTCTCATCACAAGAGTCTCCACTGTGTGCCTCCACATGGATCCATGAGGTTCTAGGTCATCGTCCATAGTGTGATTCTGTTTGCCCTTCTTCGGAACACAGTGTCCGTCTGGTTGTATTTCAGGTGATTTATTTACCAGAGCTGAGTGTATTTTACAAGACTCTTGTTCCCTCTTGACATTAAAATGTTAGGTCATCTTCATTTTCTCTGAGCTTTACTCCTCCCTTCCTTAGTCAAGACACAATCTAGCTCCCTCTGTATCAAGTAAGCAGTCCTTATGAAACACCTTTCTCCTTTCCCTCATGAAATGCCTTCCCTCCCAGCCAAGAACTGCCTGCCATGTCGTCAAAGGTCACAGTCCAGGAAAAACATGGCTTCTCCTTGCTGTGGCTGGAGTCAGCTGTTCACAGCCCACACCATCCAGTTATTCCTTAGGTATGACAGGTGAAAGAGATAAAAGTGCTGAGTCTTCAAGCCCTTCAGTTCTTTAACTGAGATTTCAGACCCCAGGCAACATTCGAAGTTAACTCTGAAAGGATCCACATGAACCTGCAGAATGGGAGGAGCAGCCTGTCTTTTTCTGGCAAACTCTCCAAGAAATCAGCCTCAGCAGATGCTAATGGGCCCACCACATTGCCTCAGCAGTCCACATTCCCCTGTACACCAATGGCTTCTTACTGTGAGCACCTGCAACTCTTTGCCTGAAGACTTTGGTCAGTCCATGTTACGGACCTCCAAGAGCAGCCATCAACCAATAACAGATGAAAACTCCAGCTTTCCTGCCCTGCAGGTGGCACATTTCTGCAGTCTAGCCCACACTATTTCCCAAAGGCCCTCCGTCAGCCTCACCCCCAATTGACCACAGTGGTAACTTGCTCAGAGAGAGTAACTTTCCTTGCCTCTCTGTCTTTTTTGCTTCTTTACACTCCCAAACAAACAACTGCATTCACGTAAGTTTCAGGGTCTGCTTCTGCAGAAACCCAAAGACACAAGCTGACATGTGTTATCTGTTCACGTGTGCCTTGGTACATGCCAAGCAAGTCAGAACCACGGCTGTATACTGTATTAGTTTCCTATGACTGCTGTAACAGATCACCATAAACTCACTGGCTTAAAATAACATAAATTTATTGTTCTATAGGTCAGAGTTCTCACTGAGCTAAACTCAAAGTATGGTAGGGCTGTTTTTTTCTGGAGGCCTATGGAAGGAATTCACATCCTTGCCTTTTCCAGCTTTTTAGGGGCCACATGCATTCCTTGGCTTGTGATCCCTTAAAGTCAGCAGCATAGCATATTTAAACCTCTCTCTCTCTCTCTCTCTCTCTCTCTCTCTCTCTCTCTCTGATGCTCTTTCCTCCTTTTTATAAGGACTCTTGAGATTATGTTGGGCTCATCCAGATAATCCAGGATAAATTTCCCATTCACAGATCCTTAAATTAATCATACCTGCAAAGTCCCCTTTGCCATAGAAGGTAACACATTCTCAGATTTCAGGGATTAGGACATGGGTTTGGGGGGAGGGGTTGTTATTCTGCCTATCAACGATATTCAAAGGTTCAAATTACAACTGTGAAACTGGAACTGTTGCCACCATTTACCCTGCACAATTCATGTGGAATGCAGATTAGTACCCTGGATCCAGGTCTTCTCCCAAATTCTTCGCCATAAGGGGCAGGTGAGCACTGTATTCCAGCTTGCCCAGAATAAGGCTGGCCTAGCTTGCTGAGAGTATGCTGATTCCACTAGCCTTCTGAGGGTTGATTTTCCCTCCTACAAAGTGAGAATATTTCAATCTATCTCCCCGGGTTGTTAAAAGGTTTAAATGAGATTACAGAGTTAAAATTGCTTATTAAATTATTTTTGTCTCTTGAGGTTATATATTATTTTGACTAAGTCTACATTTATTAATAGTGGTAAAAAAATTAAGTATATAATTTAAGGCTCAGTAAATACACCTTTGCTTCAATTAGCTGCTTTAGGCATTAGGAATACTGAGATTTCCTGTCTAATTACCACACTCTGTTTTGCAGCTGCCTCTAAAACAATTCCCTCTTCCTGATCAGATGACATCTTGTCTCTCCTTCCAGGGGAGAATTAACTTGTTATCTGAGTGAGGAACTTAAAGCAATGGGGACTTACGTGAAGCTAATCACATGGCATAGAAGAGTAGGGGTTCAGTCAGGATCTACACACATGGGAAGGGATGTTACTCAGATGAGTTTGTCCCCTCAGCATCCCAGGCTCTTCTCTAGTGACTGTGTGGCAGAGGACACAGATTTGCCCCTCTCTCTGGCCCAGGGCACAGAACTGGTACCAACAAGTAGAAACTGCAGGAAGGTAGCTTTCAGATCAGTCCAAAGAAGGATTTTCTAGCATGTAAGTGTGTCTTATAATGGAGTGCTTCCTTTGGAAAGTAGAGGAGCTTGGCCATCCACATTGCTCAAGCTGTTGGATCAGCAGGTATCTTAATCCATTTTCCATCACTATAAAGGAATACCCGAGGCTGCATAATTTATGAAGAAAAGAGGTTTGTTTGGCTCAGGTTCTGCAGGCTCTTACAGGCATGGCACCATCTAGCTGGCTTCTGGTGAAGACCTCAAGAATCTGACAGTTATGGTGTAAGGTGAAGGGGGAGCCAGTGTACCCCACAGCAAGAGAAGAAGCAAGAGAGAAAGAAAGAGTAGGGCAGGCGGAGGTGCACATCCTTGGCAAACAACCAGATTTTGCAAGAACTCACTCATTACCACAAGGAGGGCACCAAGACATTCCTGAGGGATTTGTCCCCATGACCCAGACACTTCCCACTAGGCCCCACTTCTAACTTTGGGGATCATATTTCAACACAACATTTGGAGAGGCAAACATCCAAACCAAACTATATCATTCTTCTCCTGGGGCCCCAAATCTTGTGTTCTTCTAACTTTGCAAAATACAACTATCACTTCTCAATAGTTTCCCAAAGACTTAACGTGTT
The DNA here is from genome assembly GCA_963573385.1 of Cacajao melanocephalus. Classification (NCBI taxonomy): domain Eukaryota; kingdom Metazoa; phylum Chordata; class Mammalia; order Primates; family Pitheciidae; genus Cacajao; species Cacajao melanocephalus. Next base: position 13,381 of record CAUYLG010030033.1, read on the forward strand.
CCAGTATCAAATCAAAGTCCGACGTCTAAGGTCCAAAGTCTCACCTTAGAATCAAGGTAAGTTCCTTCTACCTATGAGCATGCGAAGTAAAAAACAAGCTACTGACTTTCAAGATACGACGGTAGAACAGAAATCAGGCAAATATCCTCATTTTAAAAGGGAGAAGTTGGCCAAATGAAAGGGGCAATGAGCCTCCTACAAGTCCAAAATGCAGCAGGGCAGACATTAAACCTTAAAGCTCCAAAATAATCTCTCTTGACTCCATGTCCTGCATCTGGGGCACGCTGGTGCAAAAGGTGAGCTCCCAAGGCCTTGGGCAGCTGCAGGGTGCAGATACTATGGTTGCTCTCACAGGTTGGCGTTGAGTGCCTCTGGCTTTTCCAGGATCAGAATAAAAGCTGCTGCTGGCGCTACCACTTTTGGGTCTGCAGGACAATGGCTCCCTTCCCACAGCTCCACTAGGCAGTGCCTTGGTGGGGATTCTGTGTGGGAGCTTCAGCCCTACTCTAGGCTTCTTCCTGGGCAGCTGGACTTTCTCATACATACTCTGGAAGTTACATGAAAACTGTCAACCCTACTTCATTCTTGTATTCTGTGCACCAATAGGTTCACCACCACATGGAAGCCACCAAGGATGATGGCAGCTGGTAATCCTTGGTGGCTTTCAGTTGGTGGTGAAAGTGGCAGTCTTATCTGTGCCTGAGGCCCTTTGAGCTGCAGCTGGAGCAGCAGGGATAGGGAGAGAAGCCTCCTAAAGTGGGTCAGGGCAATAGTACCCAGGGCCTGGCCCTTGGAAGCCATTCAATCCACCCAAGCCTCTGGGCCTATGATGGGAAGGGCTGCCTCCAAGATTTCTGAAATGCCTTCAAGGCTTTTTCCTCACTGCCTTGGACATTAGCACGTGGCTCCCTTTCAGTTATGCTGATCTCTCCAGCAAGCGGTTGCTCCACAGGCTGCTTGAATTCCTCTCCTAAAAATGCTTTTTTCTTCTCTACCACCTGGCCAGTCTGCGAACTTTCCAAATTTTTATGTTCTCCTTCTCTTTTAAGTTCCAACTTCAAGTCATTTATTTGCTCCTGTATCTGACTGTAGTTCATTAGAAGCAGCCAGATCACATCTTGAATGCTTTGTTGTTTAGAGATTTCTTCCACCAAATACCCTAAGTCAGGGGTCCCCCAACCCCTGGGCCACAAACCAGTACCAGTCCATGGCCTGTTAGGAACTGGGCCACACAGCAGGAGGCGAGTGGCAGGCAAGTGAATGAAGCTTCATCTGTCCTTACAGTCACTCCTCATCACTCACATTACCACCTGAGTCACCCCGGTCACATCAGCGGTGGCATGAGATTCTCAGAAACGTGAACCCTATTGTGACCTGTGCATGCAAGGGATCTAGGTTGCATGCTCCTTATGAGAATCTAATGTCTCATGATCTGTCACTGTCTCTCACTGCCCCCAGATGGGACTGTCTAGCTGCAGAAAAACAAGCTCAGGGCTCCCACTGATTCGTTATGTGTTACAATGTAATAATAGAAGTAAAGTCTATAATAAATGTAAGGTTTCTGAACCATCCTGAAACAATCCCCTGCCTGGTGTATGGAAAAACTGTCTTCCATGAAACCAGTCCCTGTTGCCAAAAGGTTGAGGACTGCTGCCCTAGGTCACGACTCTTAGGTTTAGCCTTCCGCAAATCCCTAGACATGAACACGATGCATCCAAGCCCTTTGCTAGGATGGTAGCAGAGGTGGCCTTTACTCCAGTTCCCAGAAGTTTCTCATTTCCTTCTGAGACCCCATAAGTCTGGCCTTCACTGTCCATATCTCCCTCAGCATTTTGACCACAACCATTTAAACAGTATCTAAGAAGCTCCAAATTTTCCTTCATCTTCCTGTCTTCTTCTGAGCCTTCCAGACTCTTTGACCTTTGTCCATTACCCAGCTCCACAGCTGCTTCCCCATTTTCAGGTATCTTTACAGCAACATTCCACTGCTAGATACCAATTTTCTGTCTTAGTCTCCTTTGCATTGCTATAAAGGAACACCAGAGGCTGAGTAATTTATAAACAAAAGATTGGCTCTTGGTTCTACAGGCTATACAGGAAGCATGGCAGCAGCATGTGCTCAGCTTCTGGCAAGGGCCTCAGAAAGTTTGCAGTCCTGGTGGAAAGTAAAGGGGGAGCTATCATGTTACGTGATAAGAGCAGGAGCAAAAGAGAGGAAGGAAAATGCTAGGCTCTTTTTAAACAACCAGCTCTCCCATGAATTCAGAGCAAGAACTCACTCATTACTGTGAGGAGAATGCCAAGCCACTCAACAGGGATCCACCCCCATGACCCAAACACCTCCTACTAGACCCATCTCTAACACTGGAGATCACGTTTCAACTTGATATTTGGAAGCAACAAACATCCAAACTGTATCAGCAGGGTTTTGAATATCTAAGCTTTGTCTGCCCTCTCAGCTTTTCTTTTCCTAGGGGCTGCTATCGTACCCAGCTTTCCCACATTTTGGCTGTTTCTTTAAGCCACTATGTTTTGGCATCTTTTAAGATGTAGGTAAAGCTAGCTGATAGGATTTCCCAATCATAGTTCCAGCAACATTCAGCCAACTCCAGGTCAACAACACAATCCCTGCTCATGCTCAGGACTTCAGAAGCTTTAACCTTGATTATTTCTGAACACAACACCTATCCCCTAAGCTTTTGAACTCACCTGGAATCACATTCATTCTGTCTTGGCATTGAGACCCTCCTGCCCTCCCATCCATCCTTTCTTTCTTACCCTGGGCATGACCTGGCATCCTTCTCTGTGCAGCCTAGACTTGGTGCTTGTTGCTCATGGCAGCATCCTCAACATGTTTCAGACCTACCTGTTCTACTGGCCCTCTGTCTTGGACCAGTTCAACCACCTGTCCTCTCTGCTCCTACAAGGCAAACGATCATACTGATTGGAGTCATGAGAAAACTCTGATTTCCAATGTCAAGTGTCATTGGTAAGTTTTATGCTGTTTTTCTGATCCTCATGCAGTAGTGTTCCTCTCTCAGCAGAAAACTTTTTGCTTTTTTCTTTTAAATAGCATGCTTTAAAAAAAGTCTTGAAGCTATCTGAATTTAACTTCTTCAACTTCCTTCAATCATGCCTCAGAACTGATGTTATCTATAATAACCCAAAGACCACTAGGAAGAGATTTTCTCTCTGCTGCCCTAGGATAATCCCTAAATTTAGGATCCCGTAAAAATGTAACTTTTACTTTTCTCTTTCCTAATTACAAAATTCTTATAACTAACTCTGCTTCTTCAAGAAGTATATCAGAATGCACGGCAAGAAACCCTGATGTTTTAGGAAGAGCATGGAATCCATTCTAATTTGAACCAAAGAGTCAATTATTCACAAACTTGGAGAGTTTAATTATTGCCCACAATAAATTACTTGTGACAGTTCATGAATGACTGTGGCACCTCGGTCAGATCAGGAGAATGAGTTCTGTATGTGCACCCTGTCTTTTCAGAGTAGCCCCCCTGTCACTGTGCCAGCTGGGGGATAGGACCACATGCTCACATCCAGCTGCTGGGGGTATGCGCCGGCACACACTTCCTATAGGGCAACTTGGCAGTGTAGATACAAACAAAAACCTCATTCAGTCTTGAGCTTTGACTCTAGCAACTTATTCCAAGGAAATCATCAGATGTTCAGAAGATTTACATGCACAAACACTCTCCGTGGACTCAATAATGGTGAACCACTGGAAACAACTTGAATGCCCATCAATAAAGCTTTGAATAACAACGATAGTAACAGATAACTTTTTGAACAACCAGATATCCCGTGAACTCAGAGCAAGAACTCACTCATTACTGTGAGGAGAATGCCAAGCCACTCAACAGGGATCCACCCCCATGACCCAAACACCTCCTACTAGACCCATCTCTGACACTGGAGATCACATGTCAACACGATATTTGATAGATAACTTTTATTAATCTATTACTAATGATAGTAATAGATAATAGTAATAGATGAGTTAGTAGGAAATCAAACCACTTTTCATTGCTAGGAGCGATTTCAGAACTAAAGAATTTAAAGTAAAAGAATATAGAACTACTATTTATTCATAAAAATATTAATATGAAAAAGGCAAAAAACAAACTCACAGTTCTCAAAACAAAGTTCCCTCTGATTTTGCCATTCTTCATCTGATTTCATAGTGACATAAATTCACAGAAGGCTAGTAGCAAGTTGCATGAAGACAGTGGAATTTCTAGTCTTGGTTAAATTAATTCTGAACTACTGTCTATGTAATAACTTCTGTGCAGAACCAAAATAATGGTAGAGACAATTGTTAGAGAAAGCCAGTTTTGCTGAATCAGAACATTTGGTAGAAGTGGGGGAGTGATCACTGACAGATGAATAATGAAACAAATAGAAAACTTTTGAGGACCTACTACATAGGAAGCACTGTGGCCTGACTCCTTTACAAACTCCTTTCATTCTCATAAACATTATTTAAAGGAGGTACAGTTATTATCTCCATTTTATGGATGAAAACACTTAGGGTCACAAGACATGAGTCAGCTGGTCTAGAACTAAGAATGACTTGGACAATCTAGCTCCAGAATCCATGTTCTTGGGTAAGTGCAATAAATATTATGCAGCTATTTAACAGGAAATTTAAAAATGAAAGGAGCACCAGAAAATAAACAGTACTTACACTATGATCCCAAATTGTTAAGGCTGTATACGTACTTACGCAAGTATGTTTATGTAGAGAGAGCGAGTGTGTGTGTGTGTGTAAGTGTGTGTGCATTTGGTGCATGTGCATATGTACATAGAGAATGGTTAAGTACAAAGAATGGAGTATCTCTGGAAAAACGTTAACAGTGGTTATCACCATACATATACGGAAAGCATTCATCATTCCAAAGGACTCCTTGGCTGGGCTTCCCACCATATCCCTGTTTTGGGCACCTGTGTCAAAGATTAGGGTACATTTCCAACAGCCTGACACCAGGAACCACATCTCTCAACACAGAGTCTGAAAAGCTTGTTGTAGCCAACACCAGCGCAGGTAAAAGCCAGACACGATGGACCAAAAGAGAAGAAATGAGAAACCAACTGTAGTAGGCAGAATTTTAAGATGTCCCTGAAAATTCCCAGCCCCTGGTGTTTACTTCCTGTTAATAAGAGGGGATATCGCTCATGTGATTAGGTTGTGTTATATGGCGTGGTTGACTCTAAGAAAGGAAGATTATTCAAGTGGGCCCAACCTGATCTCATGAGTCCTTTAAATCTGGGTCTAGAGATCAGAGTCAGGGGACATAAGAGACGCAATATATTAATATCAGAGGGAATCAGTGCAAGGGAGAGTCTCCACTGCCGACCCAAAGATGGAGGGGTCACAGGGCATGCAGCGGCAGCTGGCCTCTAGAAGCTGACAGCAAATCCTGGTCAACAGCTAGCAAGAAGATGGAGACCTCAGTCCTCTAACTGAGGAACTGGATTCTGCCAACAACATGAATGAGCTTGGATTTCTGACACACCCGTCCCCCTGCCCCCATCACACCGAAACCTCCAAAAGAAAAGGACACCTTGAACGTGAAACCTGAGCAGGGAACTCTGTCAAGATGGGCCAGGAATTCTGACCTACAGAACCATGAGCTAACAAATGGATGTTATTACGTTAGTGCAAAAGCGACTGCGGTTCTTGCCATTAAAAGTAATGGCAAATTAAATTAAAAGTAACGGCAAGAACTGCAGTCACTTTTGCACCAACCTAAATATTTTAAATCCTTTGGTTTGTGGTAATTTGTTATGCAGCCACAGAAAACTGATACGCTGACCTGTAAAGCAATTCTAGACCCGTTTACGCTTGTTCTCACCAACGGTCACCAATGACTATCGAGGAGCAGCCGTTACCATTATAAGGAGAACCAAGTAAGAAGAAAAGCCTGGGGTATGAGCCTTGGGTGTCGGGATTGGGGAATGAAACGAAGAGGAAGGGGAGGCAGAGCAAGGCTGCACCAGCTAGCAGCTGGATGAGACAGTTACACAAGCAGAGGAAACACTCGGAACCCAAAGCAGTCACGGGAACGCTTGGCAGCAGCTTGGTGGGGTGAGTCAGAAAAGGGGGCTTCTTTCTTAACAGCAGGAACTATGCTTGAGATCACTATCTGAAGGAAGAGACGTGAATACAGGGAACTCAACAGTTTAGTGCATTTTGCCTTTTGGGAGAAGATATACAACTGGGATGGTGCAAGGAACTGAAATTTTGGGATGAGTATAGCAGTAAGAAGGCAATAGCTGACCTGAGGGGGAGGAGGAGAAGGAGAGGGAAGGGGGCTATAAGGAAAACAAAAAAGAAAGTGTCCAGGGAGAGGGATCCAAGATGGCCAATTAGCAACAGCTCAGGGTTGTAGCTCCCAGAGAAAGCGCAGAGAGCGAGTGGACGCCGCACTTTCAGACGAATTTTTGTTGCCCACAGACTAGGAGATTCCCGGCGGAAGAGCCACACGGGTCGCCAGCGCGACTTTTTTGGCCGGCGCGGCTATTTTGCCGGCGCCCCAGCACGGCGCTTCTCG